>CAUYTI010129258.1:0-58930 GCA_963575145.1 Galago senegalensis
CTGTGGTCCCAGCTACTTGGGAGGCTGAGGCAGGAGACTCACTTGAGCCCAGGAGTTGGAGGTTGCTGTGAGCTGTAATGCCACAGCACTCTACCCAGGGGGACAGCTTGAGGCTCTGTCTCAAAAAAAAAAAAAAAAAAAAGAAAATAACTATCCTTTTCCCACAGAGCTTGGAACAGTTCTTTTATGGTTATTGTGCATATGCAGCCAGCAGTTAACTTATTTTCTCTACAGCCTGTAGTAAAAACTGAAGTGAGACTATGTAATCTACAATTAGATTAAAACATAGTTAACACAGCAAAGTGAGGGGTGGAGGGCGGCACCTGTAGCTGAGTGGGTAGGGTGCCAGCCACATACTACGAGGCTGGCGGGTTCGAACCAGCCTAGGCCAGCTAAAACAACAATGATTACTGCAACAACAAAATAGCCGAGTGTTGTGGCAGGTGCCTCTGGTCCCAGCTACTTGAGAGGCTGAGGCAAGAGAATCGCTTCACTTAAGCCCATGAGTTGGAGGTTGCTATGAGCTGTGACGCCACAGCATTCTAACCAGGGCGACAGCTTGAGACTGTTGTCTCAAAGAAAAAAAAAAAAAAAGACTGCAAAGCCCCTGGAGAAATAGGGTATTCTAATCCTTAATTCAAATGTGCGAAACAGCACGGACAAATCCAGTCCAAGAGCAAAATAAACTTTTCCCTTACAAGGACTATCACAAGAGCCCCCCCCAAAATTTGAACCTCAGAGTGCATAAATCATGCATGCCCACACACACACAATATCATGTCACAGTCAACCCTGAAGACCACCACCCTTGAGAGTACCAGAGAGTAGCCTGAACCCCACCTCATCCTCTTTAGCCATAGGCAGTTCCCATCAAGTCCTTTTCCTTTGGTGTAACAGCCCCTCAAACACCTCCCTAAAAAGTACACCAAGTCTCCCTATTTCTACAATCCAGGGTCCCTGAACCGCACCATTGGTTGAGTGTTCTGGACCCAATTTACCAATTTGTTCTGTTTGAAAGAAAAACCATTATACCAATTTTACAAATGAGAAAAATAAAGTCAACAAAAGGCTTAAATAACCTGTCCAAGAAGCTTAGTCTAGTGAAGAACACATGCCTTATTCATTTTTATCTAGATATTATGTTCAGTTAAATGATTTTAAACCCACAGCTGAGGAAAACACTGAGAACAAGCCAGAGGATGGGGCTGAAGAGTAAAATGAAGGCAAGAATCTTTAGTATAGGAAGGAGCATATTAGTAAGAAACATACTCTGAGCCCAGAAAACATAAAGCAGCCTCATACAGCAGGAAAAACAGGGACTAAGGATCTGAAACCTTATTTTCAACTATACCAAATGCCTCTCTGTGATGTTGGGCAAGTCAGTATTTCCAGGTATAGAAATATTTAACGTTTTTAACCAGTCTCTCTCAGTATGTGCCCTACCCACTCCTCTTCAACTTTTTTTTTGGGGGGGGGCAGTTTTTGGCCAGGCCTGGGTTTGAACCGGCCACCTCCAGCATATGGAGCTGGCACCCTACTCCTTAAGCCACAGGTACCACCCCCAACTATCCTTCTTTTAAAAGTATGTTACAAGGCACACTTTACTGATTACAAAAATGGGCTGGACTCATACCTATGATCTCAGCCCTTTGGAAGGCCTAGGCAGAAAAGCTTGAGGCTAGCCTGGGAAAAATAGCAAGACCCTGGCTAGACAAAAATTTGAATGAAAAAGTCTAACTGTTCTCTATAATTACATTCAAATTCCTAAAACAGAACCTTCAAATTTAGACCCTAAATTATTAATCCTAACTCCTACCACATAGTACAGTCTACCAGGCATCCTACAGGAAACTGAAGCAGAGAAGTCACTTAAGCAAAGTCACACAACTACCTAGGCAATTTGGCTAAGATGATGGTCTTAACCACAGCACTAGGCCACCTAATAATGTTCACTCAACTCTCAGCTAATGTGAAATCCTAGTCATTTCATCAAGAGATTCCTATGAAAACCATGTCAAGGATCACTTTTAGAAGTCTGATAACGCTGACCTGTCACTCCTGGTGCCATACCTACTAATCCACAGTACTTATTTTCACAGTAGAAAATCAGTAGGGGAGACCATTGGTACAAAAACAAGATCCAGGTCTGGCGCAGTGGCTCACATCTGTAATCCCAGGACTCTGGGAGACCAAGGCAGGTGGCTCACTTGAGCTCACTTTGAGACCAGCCTGAGCCAAGAGCGAGACCCCATCTCTAAAAAACTAGCTGGGCATTGTGGCAGGTGTCTGTAGTCCCAGCTACTTGGAAGACTGAACCAAGAGGATTGTTCGAACCTAAGCATTTGAGGTTGCTGTGAGCTGTAACACCATAGCACTCTATTGGGGGCAACAAAATGAGACTGTCTCTTAAAAAAAAAAAAAAAGCAAGTGCCTATAGTCCCAGCTACTTGGGAGGCAGAGGCAGGAGAATTGCTTGAGCCCAGGAGTTGGAAGTTGCTGTGAGCTGTGATGCCATGGCACTCTACCCAGGGCGACAGCTTGAGGCTCCGTCTCAAAAAAAAAAAAAAAGATCCACTAGTTTACTCATCAAATACTTAGGCCTATCATTTGCAGGAAATTAAGCTAGGTATTGGGGATACTATAGTAAGCCAAACATGGTTGAGGGTAGTAAAAACCCAAACAAAAAAATCTGACCATTTACTGCTCTCTAATTAAAGAGAATGCAGTTAAGCGTTACCCCGAGATAGACATGTGAGCCAACACTGGAGTACAAATGCAGATGTCTTTAGAAAAGCTTTTCTTAAGCACTACTTAAAATTCTACATTTTTGTCAGGTTGGATTTATACTCTTAAAGGACTGGCTTCAGAATGGATACAATATAGACATACCAGGTGGCACCTGTAGCTCAGTGGGTAGGGCGCTAGCCACATTAACGGAGGATGGCAGGTTCGAACCCAACTAGGCCAGCTAAATGACAACTGCAATCAAAAAATAGCCAAAGCCAGGCATTGTGGCAGGATCCTGTAGTCCCAGCTACTTGGTAGGCTGAGGCAAGAGAATCTCTTAAGTCCAAGAGTTTGAGGTTGCTATGAGCTGTGAAGCCACGGTACTCTACCAATGGCAATATAGTGAGACTGTCTCCCCCCCCCCCAAAAAAAGAGATAGGAAGCCTGTGAAGTCCACATCACAGATAGTAGCTTAAACAGCAAAACTGGTGATGAGTAACAAAAGTGAACAAAGGTGGAGAAGAGTGAATAATGATAATAGTTATTAATTATTACTCTTGAATTTCTCCAAAGCAACTTATTTTGTTATTAAGACCATCTGTAGGCTTGGCACCTGTGGCTCAAGTGGCTAAGGCGCCAGCCACATACACCTAAGGCAGCAGGTTCGAATCCAGCCTGGGCCCTCCAAACAACAATGGCTGCAACAACAACAAAAAGAGCCATGCACTGTGACAGGCACCTGTGGTCCCAGCTACTTGGGAGGCGGAGGCAGAAGACTCTCTTGAGCCCAGGAGTTGGAGGTTGCTGTGAGTTGTGATGCCACAGCACTCTACCCAGGGGCACAGCTTGAGGCTCTATCTCAAAATAAAGACCATCTGGGCTCGGCGCCTATAGCTCAACGGGCTAAGGCGCCAGCCACGTACACCTAAGGTGGGGGGTTCGAATCCCCAGCCCGGACCCGCCAAACGACAATGATGGCTGCAACCAAAAAATAGCTGGGCGTTGTGGCGGGCACCTGTGGTCCTAGCTACTTGGGAGGCGGAGGCAAGAGACTCGCTTGAGCCCAGGAGTTGAGGTTGCTGTGAGCTGTAATGCCATGGCACTCTACCCCCCAGGGGGACAGCTTGAGGCTCTGTCTCAAAAAAAAAAGACCATCTGTATCAACTTAAATTCAATCCTATGAAGCCTGTGTGCAAACTGAAAAATGGAGACTGGCAGACTTTTGAACAATTTGTTGTGAAATTATAATTTTTTTCGGAAAATACCAAGAGTGTATGGTCAAATGAAACATCAAAAGTAGATGAAGTATATGTATATCCTTTACTTTATCCTTAGCATATCCTACACCTTTAGAAATATTTTTATAACATTAACTGCAATTTAAAAACTAAAGTTTGCACAATTTGTTCTAATGTATCCCAAAAGTCAAACCAAAAAGAATCAAACTTACAAAAACCTAAAACACACACAGTTAAGCTAACACTTAACCTGGAAGGCTTATACTTATACCCTATCCTCTGATTTGACTACTGGATTATAAACACCTATCACACATCATGCTTTTCCAAAACAAATCAGAACTTCAATTTCCAATACTCTTGAAAAAGCACTATTAACACACTGCAAATCAGAACAAACCAAGGCAATTCTATTACATAAATTAACCCATTTATTAGTGGCTTGTGTTGTCTGAAAAGGTACAGCTTCTATTGGTCTTTCAGTTCCTTCAGTCTTCTAATCGCAGACTTTACTGTAACAGCAGAAGTGGTGCTGTAAAGAAAAATGCAGTTTCCAAAATAATTAACCATGTTAACATACAAAATGGCAAGTAAATAAATTCAGCTGATTTTCATTTTACAATCCTATTGCCTCTGTGGAAATTTTCTTGGAAAGAATTATACTGAGACAGACTGTTCTGTGAATGCTTTTACTGCAGTTAACCTAAAGATTCAACCAATTTAAGAGTTTTGCTCATAAATTAGTGGCTTCTAAACTACATGATGGCATCCTTTAGGAGCCATATCTTGAGGTTCTTGCAATCTCATGCATCTGGTTTCTCAGACAAATAGTATTTAAAAAAAAAAAAAACTAACAAAATGGTTGTAAAAGGCCAACCTAAATCCATTAAAAAGGGAATGGACAGAATGCCAGAAGAAACAAATTACAACATGGTCTAGTGAGAGATACCAAGAAAACAAAGTTTAAGCAATAGAGCAGACTAAAGTACCTTTAGTAAAAACAAGTGTACAAAAATGACTACAAAAATGTTTACTGCAAAATTCAGCAACTATCCTAAAAAACATATTACCGTGCCTATGGTGGGTACATAAATGTTAATTCTCCTCACCATCAGAAGAGTGCACCTAGTCCCTATTTTCCATCAACCAAAATTCAAGACACTTAAATATATGTCCCTATTACCATTTCAAATTTCCCATTATTTTATACTGCTTCAGTTCAAGTTTAAAACGTACTAAAACTTAAAAACTTAAATTCTTTAATCACAGTAGCCATGTTATCATTTCTGTATGTGGCCAGTGTATTGGGGACTGCACAGTCTAGACACTGACTCAAGGAAGAACACTTCAGACTTCTGTGTCAGCAAAGAATGCCAAGATCAGAGACCTTTAAGAGTAGTTTTTATTTCCAGATGTGGATATTCTTTAAGAGTCAAGGCAAACAATAAACAGCATAGAGGTTTACCTCAACCTGGCCCTGTCAGGGTCACAAACTTTAAGTCATCCAAACCATACTGTTTAGAATGACAAAGGCATGGTGATCCATAAGGCTTCAAGTTTCCAAGTAGTTTTAGGTTGACTTCTTTTAGCTACTTTTATAAAAACTTGCAATGTAAATCCAAGTTCGATACAGACTCAGCCCCACTAATGGACCTACACAGCATCTTCACAGTAATGATCCCCAAAACCATAGGATTCCAAAATTAATACACAAATCAGAACCCCAACTTTTGTGTCAGTAGTTTTGTGTTTATTGTGTGAATAACTAAAAATAAACCATAATTCAAGTCCTGAAAACAAAAGCATCCTTACTTTCTCAGTCTTGTGAAAGAGCTAACACTAGCTCATCCAGTAACAAGCCTAGAATCCAGCCCACCCTATGTGGTCCATCCACTCCCAACTACCCCAAAGAAGTGGACTCACTTGTAGGTCCAAGCACCACCAGCTACTGTTTTCATGCAGGAACCACAGTGCCAGATCCCCACAGCTCGTCTCTTCATCTTGGTCTATAAAAGAGAACCAATTTACTTAACAGGGACCAACAACAATCTTCCAATTTACAAGCATCCAGAAGCCTGTTACTCAAGAAAACCAAAACTGGTATGTTTTATAAGGTTACAGTATGTTTCTATTGCTCTTAAATTCACTGAGAGAAAAAGTTGGATTTATCAAGGTATTGCTAGGGATGTTTAATTATTTTAAGTCCCAAGTCCCTTCCAAAAAAAAAAACCAAACAAACAAACACAAGGATTGCTGCAATGCAATACTTTAAACACACTATTAACTTACTAAACAAAAATCCCAAGATTGACATTAGATACAGACCAGACCCCAGTATACAAAACTGATGAAAGAATTTCCCACAAGGCAGGTCTGGCTTGCTTTTGGGCTCTCTGTCCAATTTTTTTTTTTTTTTTTTTGGTCCTTTGGTTTCTAAGTGGTGTTCTTTAAATGAAAAACGTTTCATATCATCCTAAGGTTTCCGGTAAACGCTCATTATCCCGTATCTGGTAATAAACAGTGTACAATGTTGCCTGCTCACGAGCACACGGTTTATAAACTAATTTCAGGAGAAACCTCACTTCGGAAGGAAACATGCCTTCCCTCCTCCCCCCCCCACCAGAGACCACCTTACTTTGCCACAGAAGGAGCAAGTGTACTTGGCGTGCTGGCTGATTTCAATCTTCTTCACCATTTTCCGGAGGGAGGCACCATAGCGGGTTCTGTATTTACCGACGATCCCGACCTTCTTGGTACGTTTAGCCATGTCGCCACAAATAGTCCCAAGCCCAAAGAGCCGCTCATCTATTTTTTTGTTGCAGTTTGGTTGGGGCCAGGTTCGAACTCGCCACCCTTGGTATATGGGGCCAACGCCCTGCTCACTAAGCCACAGGTACCACCCTGCAAAGCTAAGTCTTGAAATGTATATAATTTTTGTAAAGAAGGATTATATTTTAATAAGGTAAAATAATTTTCATTTTCATGCCTATGTAATATGCTAGATAAGATTACATATATAGACATTTTTTTTTTTTTTGTAGAGACAGAGTCTTACTTTATCACCCTGGTAGCGTGCTGTGGCGTCACACAGCTCACAGCAACCTCCAACTCCTGGGCTTAGGCAATTCTCTCTCTTTTTTTTTTTTGAGACAGAGCCTCAAGCTATCCCCCTGGGTAGAGTACCGTGGCATCATAGCTCACAGCAACCTCCAACTCCTGGGCTCAAGCGAGTCTCCTGCCTCTGCCTCCCAAATAGCTGAGACTACAGTCACCCGCCACAATGCCCGGCTATTTTTTGGTTGCAGCCATCATTGTTGTTTGGCGGGCCTGGGCTGGATTTGAACCCACCACCTTAGGTGTATGTGGCTGGCGCCTTAGCCGATTGAGCCACAGGCACTGAGCTGGCTTAGCCAACTCTCTTGCTTCAGCCTCCCAAGTAGCTGGGACTACAGGTGCCCACCACAATGCCCAGCTATTTTTTTTTTGTAGTTTGGCTGGGGCTGGGTTTGAACCCACCACCCTCCGTATATGGGGCCTGCATCTTACGCACTGAACCACAGGCACCACCTATATATAGAAATATTTTTAATAATAAAGTATTAAAATGACAACAAGATGATAGGAAAAAAGATATGCCTGTTGGTGACTCAAGTTGAAATGAATTTCTGAAAAGAAAGACAGTGGGCCTGACAGCAGGGCTCACTGTAATCCTAGCAGTCTGGGAGGCTGGAGCAGTAGGATGGCTTGATGTCAGGAGTTTAAGGCTAGGCTGAGCATTGGCTCGGCGCCCGTAGCACAGTGGTTATGGCACCAGCCACATATACTAAGGGTGGCGGGTTTGAACCTGGCCTGGGCCAGCTAAACAACAGTGACAACTGCAACAAAAAGTAGCTGGGTATT
The DNA here is from genome assembly GCA_963575145.1 of Galago senegalensis. Lineage (NCBI taxonomy): Eukaryota > Metazoa > Chordata > Mammalia > Primates > Galagidae > Galago > Galago senegalensis. The sequence continues at coordinate 7,866 of CAUYTI010129258.1, forward strand.
GTGGCAGGCACCTGTAGTCCTAGCTACTTGGGAGGCTGAGGCAAGAGAATCACTTAAGTCCAAGAGTTAGAGATTGCTGTGAGCTGTGATGCCACAGCATTCTACCTAGGGTGACATAGTGAGACTCTGTCTCAAAAAAAAAAAGAAAAATAAAGAAAGAAAAATAGCCAGATGTTGTGACAGGTGCCTATAATCCCAATGCAAGAGGCTGAGGCAGGAAGATCAATTGAACCCAAGAGTTTGAGGTTACTATGACCTAGGCTGACAACATGGCATTTTAGCCCAGGCCACAGTGCAAGACTCTGTCTTAAACAACAATGACAACAAAATCCCACAATATAGTGTATTGGTTAAAAGGATACCTGGAATCACCCATATCTATATTTGATACCAAAACAGTATTAAACTTGCAAGAAGTTGGGCATGGTGCCTCATGCCTGTAATCCTAGCACATTGAGAAGCCCTGGTAGGTGGATTGCCTGAGCGCAGGAATTTGAGACCAGCTTGAACAAGAGTGAGACCTCATCTCTTTTTTTTTTTTTTTGAGACAGAGCTTCAAGCTATCCCCCTGGGTAGAGTGCTGTGGCATTACAGCTCACAGCAACCTTCAACTCCTGGGCTCAAGCGAGTCTCTTGCCTCCGCCTCCCAAGTAGCTGGGACCACAGGCGCCCGCCACAACACCCGGCTATTTTTTGGTTGCAGCTGTTATTGTTGTTTGGCGGGTCTGGGCTGGGGATTCGAACCCGCCACCTTAGGTGTACGTGGCTGGCGCCTTAGCCGGTTGAGCTATAGGCGCCGAGCCGCTTAAGTTGGGTCTTGAAGGATAGACAAAAAGAGGGAGAGTTTCTGCGGCTGCAGAAAAACACAGAGTACAGGGAGTCTAAATGTGCTGAGTGAGGGGCACAGGATACCAAGCTACTTGGCAGAGTCAGGGTATAAAAGAGCCTTTTTTGCCATGGTAATATTTTTGAGAGGAGGGAGTCATTGAGCATTCTTGAACAGGGGAGAGACCCTGTTTGAAGAGGTATGTCTGGAGAGAAAAGAAGGCAGGAGGGATGGAACGGCTAAGAGAAAAGAGGGTGTGGGGACAGGAGATTAAGAGCCAAAAACCGCAGTTTGGACCAGCATTTTTCAGCAGACTAGTATATAACTATAAGGTGAGATCTTTGGACTGGGCCTGAGGGTCTGTGTGGCCCTGGAATGTGATTTGACCCTCTGTATCTGAGGGTGCTCTGCAGAGGGAGGCAGCATGGCCTGTTCCGGAATAGTCCCTGCTGTCAGTCACCTGGGCTCATAGCCCAGCACTACCATTTACTAGCTGGTGTGACCTTGGACAAATTACATAAACTCACCAGGCCTCACTTTCCTCTTTAAAATGAGCGTAATCTGGGGAAGAAACTTACTTTTCTTCTTTTTTGCATAAGTCAGAAAAACATACAGCTAGTGTGCCCACTTTCCTTGTCGACCTCAGCAGATAAAGTGAGTTGATAGTGTTAATTCAGATTGAAGAAATTATCTGAATCTTGGTTTGTGTAGATTTACAGTCTACATGCGATATTAACAAATCAGATAGCTTTTACTATCCCACATGTGTACATAGGCTCCCTCCCACTCCCTTCCGCATCCATTAGTTACTGTACTTTGTTTTTTTTTGTTTTGTTTTGTTTTGTTTTAGACGGAGCCTCAAGCTATCCCCCTGGGTAGAATGCCATGGCATCACAGCTCACAGCAACCTCCAACTCCTGGGCTCAAGCAAGTCTCCTGCCTCAGCCTCCCAAGTAGCTGGGACTACAAGCACCCGCCACAACGCCCAGCCATTTTTTGGTTGCAGCCATCATTGTTGTTTGGTGGGCCTTGGCTGGGGATTCGAACCCACCACCTTAGGTGTATGTGGCTGGCGCCTTAGACGCTTGAGCCACAGGCGCCAAGCCAGTTACTGTACTTTGTAAACCGGCGTTGAAACATTACGACGTTTGTTGCACTAATTTATAAACTTATACAGTGCAATACGTGTTATTTTTCTGAGGCAAACCAAAGGTAAATTTCTCAAGGTTCTTGCTGCCTTCTTCAGCAGCATTTGATGGATATTTTATACATTTGTATTAGATGAAATAAAGCATACTAAAAATCCTTTTTTTTTTTTTTTTGAGACAGAGCCTCAAGCTGTCTCCCTGGGTAGAGTGCCGTGGCATTATAGCTCACAGCAACCTCCAACTCCTGGGCTCAAGCGAGTCTCTTGCCCCAGCCTCCCAAGTAGCTGGGACCACAGGCGCCCGCCACAACGCCCGGCTATTTTTTGGTTGCAGCCGTCATTGTTGTTTGGCGGGTCCAGGCTGGGGATTAGAACCCACCACCTTAGGTGTACATGGCTGGCGCCTTAGCCGATTGAGCTATAGGCGCCGAGCCCAAATCCTTTTTTTTTTAAATTTTAAACCATGTACCAAGTTTTGGTCCAAATTGTGTAGGATAAGTTAAACTTAAATTGCATTCTATTGGCTCGGCGCCTGTAGCTTGACCGATGGGGCGCCAGCCATGTGCACCTAGAGTGGCGGGTTTGAGTCCCCAGCCCGGACCTGCCAAACAACAATGACGGCTGCAGCCAAGGAATGGCCGGGCGTTGTGGCGGGCGCCTGTAGTCCCAGCTGCTTGGGAGGCTGAGGCAGGAGACTCGCTTGAGCCCAGGAGTTGGAGGTTGCTGTGAGCTGTGATGCCATGGCATTCTACCCAGGGGGATGGCTTGAGGCTCTGTCTCAAAAAAAAAAAAAAAATGGCACCTAGCTTCAGATGCCTTGTACTTAATGGGTGCTCAGTAAATACGTGGAACTTACTGAATAGCAGGTTTCTTTCTGAACTGGAAGGGTGCCCAACCTGTGGCCTGTGGGGCCTGTGGGCCACATGCAGATTATTTCAGGACTGTTTTGTTTGTCTCTGGTGTTGGATATTGCAAAAAGTATGCCTAGTCCTTTGTTTTGTTCATCAGCCATCTCTAGTGTTTGTGTATTTAATATGTGGCCTGAGACAACCCTTATTTCCCCAGTACATGGAGGAAAAGAAGATTGGACACCCCAAAGAGGTTGGACAGCCCTGGCTCTAGAGCAGTGCTTCACAGCCTTTCTCATATCATGGTAACGTGTAGAAATTGATAATATTTGCCAGGCATAGTGGTACCAGCCAGGAGTCTCTGAGAGTCTCTGGAGCATGTCAGGGAGCTGGTCTGTGACATGGATAAATATAATGCAGCTTTCAGGGCATCATACCATCCGAGCATCATCCCTACATCATACAGATACAGATGGCTTGTAAGGAGCACCAAACACTAGTCCAGCCAGTTCTGGCCTTACTTCAAGATAGTTGTTCCTTGCACCTTGCACAGGTGGTAAAAAGCATATATGTGTGTGTGGCAGGGGCCCATATTCCAGCCTTTCCTCCCACCTGGCCTTGTGAGACTAGAGCTTGGCCTATGGCACCAACAATTTCTCAGTCCTACATAAAATATAGGCTGGAACCTTGCCTAACTTAGTGAGTCACCATAATGTCAAGGTTTTGTTACCCATCACTTTGAGTATCTTCTGAATCATAAGCGTCATTTTTAGAGTATCTAGTTTGGTGGGATACAGTTTGGGGAACTCCATCTCATCCGTCTTTACTTTGCCCTACTCTGTACTATTCTGCCCAAACCTGTTTACCCCTCAGCCTGCTAACTGATGACTCAGTTTGTCCCAGCTGGTTGTGGTATGAAAGTAGGAGGTCATCCTGCCTGTTGTCAGATGAGCGGTTGTAAGTTTTAGAAAGGGCCAGTGTAGAGGGGTACTCGTTTAAGGAAAGTGCTTGGATAAGGAAGGTATCATCGTGATTACCAGCATTCTAGTGAGAGCTTCACAACATTTCAGGTGCTAGTCTAAGATCATATATTTAATCTTCACAGCAACCTTATGAGGTAGTTACCATCATTATTCTTATTTTACAAATAAGGAAACCAAAGCAAAGAGGGGCTAAGTAACTTTTTCAAGGTCACACAGGTAGTGAATTGCAGCAGCAGAATGCAAACCCAGCACGTTTGGCCCCCACGGCTGTGGCCTTACACTCTACTTCTTCTCCAGGCAGCTGGGGGTGGAGATAGACACCTTACTGACCAGATGCTCAGAGTGTAGTATCATGGTGGCTGGGTGAGCCCTTTGCCCAGTTATGCTTCACAAGGTACAGGACAGAAATGGGCAAATGTGGGAAGATGAAGGGTTCTTCTGGGTGGGAGCAGCCGTATCAGCTGCCATGGCTACATTGGAGCCTGCCCAGTGACTATAGCGAGATTTCCTGTCAATGCAGGTTGAGGGCACTGAAGTGGGGAGCTCACCTCCACAAGGCGAAAGGGAGTGGATAGTGAGGGACTGGGGCTTTGTATTCAGATGAGCAAGGTGGCAGAGCATGAACACTGACCATGGGCTGCATCAACATTTGGGTGCTCTTTGAAAGACTCCTGGGGAGGAGGTATGAGAAGGATTTGAGGGTAGGTTTTAGTTTTGACCTTGTGCCACAGCAAACAAAATGAAACTGTCCTTGAGCTAAAGGTAATCAAGATGAAAGTGTGTTTACAGGGATGAGCAGTAGGATTTATCCTGCCACTCTGGAAGGTAATCTCTGGATTCAATGCTCTGTGAATGTCTTGCCTTGTTCCTAAGCTGGTAAATCACTGTGAGGTTTTATGAGAGTAGATTGTGGGAAGCATCTAGATGAAATTCAGCCTGTTTCACCTCAAAGTCCAGGGCTCACTAATGCACTCCAGGTGTGCAGGCTGCCCAGGCTTTCTGCTTTGGAGGCCTCAAAGAAGAACTTTCATCCCAAAGGGAAGCTTTGAAGAATACCAAGGGCCTTTCTATCTCTCCCTGTTTTTTGTATTTTTTCTGCCCACATTTGGTAATTGGAGATATTTGCGGTGTTAAAGCCGGACTTGTTCCTTCTCAGCCTGCCCCTCTAACAGTGAAATTTTAAGCCTGTGGCTTCGGTTATGGGAAAGCAGTGATTTTTCTGCAGTGTTCCTCAGATGTAAAAGGAGAATGGCTGAAATACTAGAAAGGGGGTTGTAGGAAATCACCAAACAACAATTTTCCATGTCTATAGATCTTTTCATGTGAGGGCAAAAGAAGCTGGTGAGGGTGCCTCCAAAAGGGGGCTGAACACAGTTTAAAACTCTCTGGTTATAGGCTGAGGAACTCAAGATCAAAGGCTTTTGGCCTCAGAATTACACAGTGAGTCACTGGAAAAACTCTGAGTAAAAGTCAGGCATCCTGTTTTCCAATCTTATATGGCTAATAAGTGCAATTGGCTTTTAAACAGTACATTTATTTATTTCATTCCATTTAGATCCAGGGTCTTTGTAAAGAATATAATTACACGTGCATTATAGATTACAGTTTCCAAGCCATGGAGCATTGGGGGTATTGGCCATGAGAATATAGTGGTGAGGTGAAAGGTACTTGAGAAGCCCTCATGTCAAATGTGTGGTCTCTGTGCTCCCATGGGGTTGTGGCCTCCCCTGCAAACCACTACCACCCCCCAGGCCATCTTGTGGCTTCAGTTTAGAAGTTCTCCTTGAAGGGAAATGTTTCCAAAGCAAAATTAACAGCAATGAAGTGTACTGGGTGACTCTGATTTACTTTTTCCAGTTTTGACTGCTGTAAGTGTTTCAGTTTATCATGCAGTAGTTCAGCTCAGCGTGTTCTTTTAACTTTATCCACAGATGTGCTGATTTCACATGTCATATACATATTATTTTTGCAGATTTAAGCTTAGCAAGATTTGCCTGAATAGAGAGTATATAAATTCCGTGACTGTTTTAATATTCCATTCAGTTCAGATTCTTTTTCTTATGTCCTCATATATTGGTATATGTCAGCTTCTAATTATGGGTGACCTGACTATAAGGTGAGGGGACCTGAAGTGAAGATGGTTAAATTGCATGTGTGTGTGCTCACACGTTTGCATACTTGGGTGGTCATATGGTAAAAGAAAGTCGTCAAGATGTTTAATTTTCTTATCCCCTGACAGAACTGGAAGAGACATCTCCTGCATCTAAGATACCTTCCCCAAGTATATTCCTGCAGGAAAAGCTGAGGCATTTGCAACATGTTTTGTTTCTTAATGATTCAAGGGGCGTCAACTCCCTGTGACTGCACCTGGAGAGGCGAGACTGGGGCCATCCAGGAAACGTACTGGGGTCAGGAAGACTTTTGCAGATCTCTCCAAATGTGTGCAAATATTGTAATCATAGAGCCTAATCAAAATAAAAAAAAGAAGAAATGTATGTAGATATCAAGGTGGCAAGAGTGTGATGAAAAGTGAAAACATAAGCTTTAAGCCACCTAGACTAGAGCTTAATGCTAGCCCCACCACTTGCTGTGTGTAACTTTAGGTTGATTATTTAATTGCTATGATCCTCAGTTACCTCTTTTGTAAAAATGAAAATAGTAATAAGTACCACACAGATTTGTTATGAGGATTAGCTAAAAATATGTATGTGCAAGCTTTGGGGAAATAGTAGACTTTCAGTAAATTTTAATTTTGCTTTCCCCTACCTCCCTCATACATATCTGATTTAAAAAATCTATGTACTATGCTTTGTTTTAATTACGCCCCCTCCCATAAAACACTATCAAAGTCTTCTCAAAACTGGGGTGGGTATTTGGATTTTGTTGAATTTTTTCATGATTTGCTTATGTCACATATGTGATTCCTGTCATTTGATATACTTAAGCTAGGTGAAATTCAGAAAGAATTAGAGTTTACTGAGAAACAGTTATTTTCCATGCCATTGGCTTGTGTGCTAAGCCTGGTCCACAGGTATGACCTTAGACTGATGACGGTAGCCTGATCCAAAACTACGTAGACTCTGAGCTGGCCCACCTGGCCCTGGCCATTTGTCACCTGTCAGGGAGTCCCAAATATCAGTGACTCCATAAATAGATATTTATTTCTTGCTCACATGGTTGGTGATTGGTGAGAGACTCTTCTCCAAGCAGTAATTCCAAGACAAAGATCCTTCCATCTTGTGGCTCTGCCATTTTCAAAAAATGACTTCCAGTGTCACAGTGGAAGAAGAAAGGGCATGAATAAAGATCATGAAGAAGAGCAAATGGTAGATTTTTAGAGGCCACCTGGAAGCATCCCACATCACTTCTATCCATAGTCCATTGGCTAGGACTTACATGGCCATACTGAACTACAAGGAGAACTAGAGAAGGTGGTCCAGCTTTGTGCCTAGGAGGAAGAGGAAACTGGTTTTGTGATCAGCCAGCAATCTCTGACAAATGTATTTGTTGGTTCAGCCTCAACTTTTTGGACCTATATCCTTTCCTTTCCTTAAGTGACCCTTCTTCCAATTGATGTTTTATGTTTTCGATTTTAGTTCAGTTAAATCCCCTATTTGGGGGATTTTACTGGCTGACTTAGTGATATCCTATTGATCTAGATTCTTGACCTTGGTCGGGCCACACTTTCACTCAGAGAAGATGAGAAGTTCAGGATTAAAGAGAATCTTAGAGATCATTGTATTTGCCAATTCTTTTATTTTTTTGCTAGAGACATTTCTCTCCAAAGATCATTGACAACTTTACTTGTACATGAAACCAAAATATGAACATCTCAAAATACATGTTTCTGAACCTTTCTTCTTTGTAATGGAATATAAAGAATAATTGGAAATACTGGAAACCTGTACACCCAAGTGGCAATAATGTTGCATTTAGTACTGAAACTATGAATGATTTTGTTTGGTTTGTTTCTGGGTTTTTTTTTACTGTTTATTTAATTTGTTTACAAATTTTGTGCACCAGAAATGTACTCCTTTTGTATTTACTACCTTCCTCGTCCCAGCTCAGTATCTCTTAAAGGGTAAAAATCATTAAAAACAAAAAGGGTGGGGATGCTTTCTAGCCCCATCTACCTCATCGGGTTTCTCTGAGAATCAAGTGAAACAGTGTACAAGGGTGCACTTCGGGGAATGGAGAATAGGGAGAAAGGAGGGGGATGGGGGTCATGGTGTACGGTACACCTCTTAGGGGTGGGAGACAGTTATAAGAGGGACTTTATCTAACAAATGCAATCAGTGTGACCTAATTCTTTGTACCCTCAATGACTCCCTAACAATAAAAATAAATATTAAAAAAAGAAAAATGGAAAATGACTATATGATAAAGTGTTGCGATAAGTTAGGCTGAGCCTTAAAGACATTCAGAGTTTCTATATAGAGAAAGTGGAACGGCATGCATAATTCCTAAAATCTCTTGAATTTGTCGTTTGGATTTGCTGTTCTTCCAAGAGGAGGAAATTCCACAGACCCAAAATATATTTATTTCTCATAAAGACAATAACCGGTGGCTATTTGCTGTTAGAACAGACTGAAAGCAAATTCATCAGCATTAAAGTCATCATTTTAAAGGTCATAGCATGGAATTACACCATGTTCTTCAGTAAACTAGGGAGGAAGAATTGACGACAGAAGAATCGCAGGAAGAACTGGAGGCTTGCCTGCCAACCTAGAAACTTCCTCAGGCATGTTAGTTTGACCGCATGGAAGTGTGGGGAAGGTGGTCGTTAGTGGTGACTCTCACGTGGAAGCTTTTAGTTCACTTTTTCTGGGTCCCGACAATGTTTATAATTATAGGCCACCATTAAGAGATTTTATTTAAATTAAATTGATCCTCATATGTTTTTGTGTTTATAAAAGTAATACATGCTCATAAAATTCAGACCTTTGAGAGTTATATTATGGAGAAAGGGAAAAAGTTCCCCCTTACCTTAGACTTACCTACTATTAACAGATTTGTATACAGTCCTTCAAAATTTTTCAGCATGTATATTAATATATTTACTATTCATTTTCTTAACAAAAAGTGTGTTTACACATTATATGCTGTTTTGCACATTTTTTTCCTTTGCTATATCCTTCATCAGAGGATTTTCAGGGCCAGTTTTCTTTTCTCACAGTCCTTAAAACTCCCTTAGTCCCAGATTTGGGTGGTACATCCAGCAGTCCCTAAACTTTTTGGCATCAGGGACTGGTTTCACGGAAGACAATTTTTCTACCATTAGCAGAAGGTATTAGATTCTCATAAGGAGCCCACAACCTAGATCCCCCACGTGCACAGTTTATAGCACGGTTTGTGCTCTGACGAGAATCTAATGCTGCTGCGGATGTGACAGGAGACAGAGCTCAGGTGGTGACATGAGCAGTGGGGGGCAGCTATCAATATAGATGAAGCTGCACTTGCTCACCGAGGTTCACCTCCTGCTGTGTGGCCAAGTACCTAACAGGCCACAGACTGGAACCATGGGACCACAGGCATACAGATAGAACTTTGTAAGATATATATATATATGTATATACATATACATACATATGCATATCCCCAAGCTGGGAACCATGGGACCACAGCTATATATTTATATATGTATATATATCTTACAAAGTTCTACCCCAAAGCAATTGCTATAGGCAACAGTGCTAGGTTTGGCCATGGCTCTGCTTTCGCACTGACCAACCCATTACTTGTGGTTGCGGTATTGCAGAAAGGAATTTTTTTTCCACTCTGACATGATTTCTAGCAATAGGTTGTGAAAACTAATTGGATTCAGGAGTGATGTGATCTGTTCTGAAAATACAGAATGAGTTATCCACCTACAAGCAAATCTAATCCAAGCATTCTCCTATTTAAAAAACTCTTTTGACTTTTTCTCTGAATGGTAGGATCCGGATTCATTTGCTTGGTTCCCAAGACTTTGTTGGCTTGCCTCACTAGCCTCAGCTCCCAGCACGTCGCTCTGTGTGTGCTTTCAGACGTTCTTCACCTTCGTGTTTTGCATTGACTTTCCCTCTGCTAGGATATTTCTCACTAGCTTCTTGGGTTGGTGAAGCTCAGATGCTCAGCCCTTTGGTGAAGCTTTGCTAGACCTCCTGGCAGAGGTGCTTCTCCCTGCTCTCTACTTCTTTCTATTATGATGGTTCTTATTCTATAGTCTAACTTACCTTACCTGTCTTAACCTTTATTTAAAATTTTTTATTATGTAATTTTATTGTATAATTTATAATAATTACTGTCTTTACATAATTTGCATATAATAAAGTATATAAATCTTAAATATACATTTGATGAATTTGTCATGTCTGAATTTGTAACTAGACTGTGAGCCTTTAGAGGATAGCAACCATGTTTTATTCATTCTTATATCTCTAGAGGTACTGAATAAGTGCTTAAATGAATATTAGTGACCACATGATACTTCCTCAGTCCATCCAGTATAGATTTTTTTATGGAAAGGTGACATCAAGAGAGCTTTTTTTGTGCCAGGTGCAGTGGCTCACGCCTGTAATCCTAGCACTCTGGGAGACCGAGATGGGTTGATTGCTTGAGCTCATGAGTTCGAGACCAGCTTGAGCAAGAAGAAGACCCTCTCTTTACTAAAACTAGAAAAACTAGTTGGGTGTGGTGGCACACTCCTGTAGTCCTAGCTACTTGAGAAGCTGAGGCTAGAGGATCACTCAAGCCAAAAGTTGGAGGTTGCTGTGAGCTATGATGATGCCATAGCAGTCTACCAAGGGTGACTGAGTGAGATTCTGTCTAAAAAAAAAAAAAAAAAACAAGAAGTGTTTATTTGTTTGTTTTAGGAGCATGAAACTAACATTTTCTTGCTACTAACCTCGAAAGTTAAGAGATACAACCGAAAATATCATTGATTTCTTTAATGGGAGTTATGGATCAATGAAAAAAAATAGATACCTATTTTTCTACCCATTTGATAAAGTTTTATTAGAAACCATAAATCTTGAGGTATTAACCAGCAATAGAAATATAATTAGAATCAAGCAGTCTTCCCCTTACTATTTGTTCCTTTCAGAAAAAAGGAACTACCCCTTTTCTTAAATTTAAATTTTCTTAAATATCCCTTTCGAAGAATGTTTCTTGCCATTGTTTAAGAAATGAAATGATGTTTAATTTCAAAATTACTTTTCCCACTAAGAGTTAGTGACATAATAAAGAAATTATATTTATGTGTGTTCTTTAAAAGCTAGATATCAGAAAACTTGCTCAGAGTAATTTGATTCAACAAGAGGGTTTAGTAGTCTTCCTTGAAAGATAACCCTGAAATCAATCCCTTTAATTTACACTTGGGCCTCAAAGGAAATAAATGCATTTCCTTATTTAACATTCTAGGTTACTGGCCCGGTAACCTTTTTTGTACTAGAAAATCCAGGCTAAAATATCATTGCTTTGCACTGATTCAGATTTTAAAATCTATTTTGAACTGTAATTACAGAAACAGGTGAATAATAGCATCAAATGAACATGTTTTTCCTACTATAGCCAACAACCGGCCATGTCCCTTCTTATCTTTAGTTTTATTATATAACTATCCGTCTTCCATTAATTGATCAGCTTGTTTATTCACCTAATCAGTCATTAGTGATGCCTTTATTTCCAAAGTACTCTGTATTCTGAGAATATCAATATGACAAGTTCAGATTAAAATTTTATCTTGACTTTCTTTTAAAAAGTTAATTTTTATTTCTTATGGTTAATTGGCTCAATCTAACAAGTGTCCAAGACTCTGTGCTCATGTACTGTTCCAGGATTGTAATTCATAATCTCTCTCGATGGCAGCATTTATCCCATCGATTTAAATAATGGCTAACAAATTTAACTTGTTCATGTGGTTAATGTTATACATTTTATCAGTAATAATGAAATGGAGGATTCAGGTAAACGCCTTTTGGCTGGGAAATGTGTATCCCTTTAAATCCTAATATTATTTTTCTGCATACTATCAGTTAATGCTTTTTAGTTAAGGCCTTTTAAAAAAACAATATTTTTTTAAAAGGATGTTGTAAATACCGAAAAAAGTATTTTTATTAGATAAATGTTACTGTTCAGTTTTTAGAAGAATCAAGTGGTTTGTTGGCAAAAATGTAATCACATGAATCTTAAATTATGCTTGGAAACCCAACTTCTACCGTAGTGTTAAGATCTGAACTAGCAGTAAACAAATAAAAATTAAGGATGTGTGCTTGGATCATGATTTAAGGAGGCCATAGATCCGGCTTATTGAGACTTGAGCTTCTGCATAACAAGAGTTTGAAACCATTACATGATGCGGTCATTTAATAGGCCAACCCAATAAAAGGTAACTTGTGGTCCTGTGATAATTAACTAAGTACTAAGTGATATGATTACTCACCGACTGAAATGAGAAAAGTCACCCTAGGCTCTTCCTTTAGTTTTCATCTGTTGTGGGCACAGGGAAAACAGTTCTTAGAATTAGGTCCTAAACCCATCTAAGACTTGGTGGATATTGGCAGCTTCTTCCTGTCTTCTGTGCTCTCTCTTTTGAAAGCCCTGGTCTTACTCAGAGAAAACTCTCATTACTTTGGTTTTAGCCTGTGAATCAAAGGGGGAAGCCTTTTTCTGTTCTCCTTAAGAGAGTTCTGCCCTTAGTAGAGGGCAGAGAAAACGTGTATGTAATCAATCACTTGAGACTTGTTTACTGCTATAATCTAGAGGGCACTTGCCCATGGCAGGCAGTAAAGTTACCTTGGTTGTGTAAGAATAACCTGAGCAGTTTACTCAGACTGTTCACAAATGTTTGGACATTATTCAAGGGCCATCCGAGACTGACCAATTAGCTTTATTTTTCACTGCTCTTCTCAAATTCACCTTTATACCGTCCAATCACATTGAGAGGAGTGGGGGTTCCTGAAATTGCAACATTATGACTTCCCAGCCATGTGACACAGCTTTTCAGACACCGAATTAAATTTCAACCCAGACATCTCTCTTCAATTCAGGTCACCTACAGGCCAGACAAAGCCAAGGTCATGTGCTAAACCAATATAAGGAGTTTTGTTAGTTGCAATAACTATAATGTTATTCACTGTTTGAAATACTATACCATGGTTAATCATAAGTTGCAGCTGTTGTGTCCTTTTATTTATGAGCCCTTAATCAAGAGGACACAGCAAGGGCCATTGTTTGAAAGGAGCCTTTCATGAAATCTTCCTTTTGGGTGCTTGTTCCTTTCTCACTGTGAAAAGAGGAGGACTTCATGTTGACTTGCAAAAGTCACTGGATAGTATTAATATACAGTAAGTATATTGGCCTCTCCAAAAAAAGACTTTTTTGATTCCAGATTTGAATGATTGTAATCTTTATGTTTCAGCTAATGACAACAGAAATGCAAAGTTAGTGCTGTCCAAATAATACCTCTTAATTGGCCCCAGACTTGATTACATCTTTTGTGTCAGCCATCAAAAGTTATATATGAGCTCTCTGAAAATAGACTTTCCTATCAAGTTGTCTGTTTGTCACTACATGTTTCTACTGATGTCAAAGTAAACAGACCAGAGCTCTCTGGGCAGCTTTTTTTCTGGCTCCAAACCTGATGGACGAGACTGTAGATGTCAGTCATTCTCTCTTTCCTTTTTTAACTTTTTGGTTTGGTATCCTACTTTATTTTTGTGAGAATTTATCTTGTAAGTTACTCTTGTTAAAAGAGGCGCATATCCGGGAGTTTGAATAGGTCATTTTATGAATGAATTCTGGAATAGATTATTTATATGAATGGATTTTTCAGTCAAGGAATTTAGTAATAGGTTATGTTTTCAGATTTGTTGACTTGTCAGCTTCCTCCTAAATTGGATTTATTACACTAAATCTGATACAGCCACTTTTCTTTGAGGCATTCAAAGTTTTTCCTAACTTTAAATTCATATTTAACTTTTTCTGATTACATTTTTTTTAAGACAGAATGTCACTTGGCCACCCAGGTTAGAGTGCCATGGCATTAGCCTAGCTCACAGCAACCTCAAACTCCTGGGCTCAAGTGATCCTTCTGCCTCAGCTTCCCAAGTGGCTGAGACTATAGGCTCCCACTACTAGGATAACAGGTGTGGGTGACCATACTGAGCCTGTTGATAACATTTTTGTTGATGTCATCCATGTGAACTTTTGCTCTCTGCTTAGTGACCCCACGTGAACCCTCTGTTCTCGCTATACAGAGAACATGTGGTTTCATGTGGTCCCCTGTATTCAGGGGACCTTTATGGCTTGGATGATGCTGTTGCCCTAGATAGTATTCTTTCCTCATCTCCTTCTGTAATACCTGACATCCTTCAAGACAAAACTCAAACGCTACTTCCATCAGTAAATCTCCTCCCTGATTTCTTTTTGGACTTAAATACTACTCCTTGTGCTACTTTATTTGACCCATTACTAAAGCACTTAGTTCACTCTACTTTGTGTTTTAATTGATTTTGTACATGTTTTCCCCCTAGACCAGAAGCAAATTTACTGAGATTTGGGACCAAATCTTCAAGCACCCAGATGATTGCCATGGCACAAAGTTGCAGACATCGCTTGTTTTCCCATATATAGATGAAAATAATTGTGTTTAGATTTCTCAGAATTGCTATGAGAAGGGCTAAGAAACAATAGTAAAACACTTGGACAAATTCAAAGTTCTTTTAAAAGTCGTCAGTGATGTTCTTAAAATGATTACGTCAAGTTCTCAGTGACAGATACATGACATAATGCTATGCATTTTTCAAAGATACCTAAAAATGAAGATGGACAGTCAGACAGAATAAAGGAATAACTGCTGCCTCTGTTTTGTTTTGACCAAGTCAGGTGAAGGCAGAAGTGCTGGGAATGAGCTTTTCTGGTTGATCATGTTTGTTCAGACCTCCCTCAGGCTTCTCAGTCTCTGGCCTCTCTACTTTTATCAGCTTTTCAATGCTCTTTTTTTGTAGGCTGGCACGTTAGCTGTTAGAAATAGTAGGAATCATACTTATTAGACTAGCAATAGTCTGTCCACAGTGACCACACTCACTGGGCTATTTACTTACTGCCAGGATCTCAGAGGGAAATGGCCCAGGGCATTAAAGCAAACAAACAAGCTAAGAGGCTATCTAGGACTGTGGAATAGAGTTATGGGATTTGTTTAAAGAATTAAGCTTGTAAGTTACATTTTTCTCCTTTGCTGCAATGATCAAAATCTCCACTTGAGGAACATTTCAGTGTCATAGCTGCAAGTGTAGCTTAGAGTGGGAAATGTTTTTCATTTTGGAAAGAGGCAATTGCTATTTTTGTAATGGAAGACAAGGACCAGTGGAGCTGAGATTCGCGTGCAAGACTAACACAGCTTGCTGAAGGGAGCAGGGTTTAGTTTAACCTCTAAATTAGGAGATGTTTATTTTAATTGTACTGCTAGTCCAGTCAAGAGATATTAAGTTTCTACTATGTTCAGGACTGCTAAACATTATGGACAGTACAGTAATAGTAGAAGACTTGATACCTGCTCTTAAGGGAGTGAAAATTGAACAGACAACTAATATACATCAGGATCAACAAAAGAATTATTTTAGTTAGGGAGTAATCAAAGTGCCACATAGCTAACTGCAGATCAGAAGGCAAGGAATAGATTACTGTGGGCTCTGCTGCTACATAGCTTTGGGTTTTTGATTATTCTTCTTGATCCATTTATTTTCTTTTAAGCTGAGGATTATACCTGCCCTCTACCAAGTGTACAAGAATAATCTGAGTAATGTTTGTAATTATAAACTTAGAGCTTTGAGACTCTTGCAAATCTATAAACAGAGTGAGAAGGAGATATGACAGTATGGTAGAAGAGGACTTTTGAAGGTCTATTAATATTCTAGTGAAAGAAGTAAAAGTGCTTTTGTAGTACGATTATAATGTTAAGGGTATTCTTCTTTTAGGTTTTTTTTTTAATGTGACTTTGATCACTAAGTGGCAACTTATAAGAATCATCTATTTCAAGTTGATTTGCTCTTCTTTGACTTTAAGATATATAGAAAACATTATTTTCCCCTGAGTCTGATTACTTTTTCACTTTTATTTTACTTTGTTCATTAATTCATCCAGCTCATAATTACTGAGTGTGTACTACCTGGTAGGCCCTATATTAGGACTTGTGGATATAAAGTTTAAGAAAACATGAGACTCATCTCTAAAAAGCTTATGAGAAGAAACCAAGGTGGAGGGGCAGATAAATTCCTAATATTTTAAATACAGTAGAAGCTCCATAGTTGACCTCCTCCTTAAGTTGACCTAATAGTCACAGACCAGATATGCACCACATGCATGTATCAATATGGTAGGCCTAGTTCCTTTTGTTGGCCCCCTATGTATGTTGACCAGTTTGTTACAGTCCCTTGGGTGGTCAACTTACAGAGGTTCTACTGTAATTAGAATAGGTTTTTTTCCTATGGTTAAATTTTAAGTAATCTACAATTTTCGCTAGATTTACTGTGCCATCTTCATTTACTCATTTGTTCACTCACCCATTCCTTCATTTTTCAAGTTAATGGAGGCTAGAAACCTGAGTCATCCTTGATGACTCCCTTTCATTTGCCTTCCAGCTGCAAACAATCACCGAGTCCTTTCAAACGCCTGTCTCCAGGATAAGTACTAATCTGTCCACTTCTCAATGTATTGTATTTACCATCTTGACTGCTCCAGTCACCTCCCAACTGGTCTCCCAGTTTTCACTCTTGCTTCCCTCTAATCGGCAGCTATCAAATTATATTGAGCATGACCCAAGATGAAACATACATTTATTATGTTATTGTGTAAATTTGAAAGAAAACATTACAAAATATTAGACATCTTTACTCTGAATGATATATTCTGACATTTAACAAAATTCTATTCATGGCTGAGCACGGTGGCTCATGCCTATAATCCCAGCACTCTGGGAGGTCAAAACAGGTGGATTGCTTGAGCTCAGTACTTCAAGACCAGCCTGAGAAAGAGTGAGACCTCGTCTCTAAAAATAGCTGGGAGTTGTGGGGGGTACCTGTAGTCCCAACTACTCAGAAGGCTGAGTCAAGAGAATCACCTGAGCTCAAGAATTTGAGGTTGCTGTGAGCTATGATGCCATAGCACTCTACCCAGGGTGACAAAGTGAGACTCTGTCTCACAAAATAAATAAATAAATAATTTAAAAATTCGACTCGTTTTTCTTCTTTTTCATTCTGGATATGATCAACTAAATTAATTTTTATGACCCATTAATGATTTGAAATATACTATTCCTCAGCACACCAGCCAGGTTGATAGTTTTATATCAATTCCCTGCTTAAAATCTTTCACTGGCTTATGATTGTACTCTTAGGATTCAGCCTAGAAATACATAATAGTGTGGCCTGTGAGATCTTGCGTGGTCTTTTACTTCTGTCTCCTCTTCACGCTTTCCCACCTCTCAACATCTGCACATAGATTCTTTCCTCTCCATGGAATGATGATATTCCTTCTACCATCATTACTTGGCAACTCCTGTTATTCTTCAGGTTTCTGTATCAAGATCACTCCTTTAAGAAAGTTAGTCTCCCCTTGTAAGTCCTATTTTTCCTCCTCTTTTTATTCATTGTATTTATTATATTTTTTAATTGAATATTGGTGGTTCTCACTGGATTGTAGGTTCTGTAATAGCTGTGACCAGCTCTCTTTTGTTTATTGCTGTATCCACAGCTCCTGGTACAGTCCTAGCACAGTCAGGAAATATTACTGGCCCTTACTTTGTGTCAAACTCTATGTTTAGCTTGAGGGGTACAAAGGTAGATAAAACAGAGACCCTGCTATCAAGGAGTGTTCTTTTGGCATTTAGGGTGTCTGAAGGCAAAGTATCTAAAAGACAAAATAGCTTAATAAACATATTAGAAAGCGTATTAGAATATTGGATTCCCTAAATGGGGGAAATGGTCTCTTTATTTTAATACTCTAACTCTAGGAAAGTTTTACTTATTTACTCATAACACAACCTCAAGGGAACTGCAATGGCATTGCTGAGTGACTATGAATAAATTTCTCACTGATATTTAGAAGAATTTAAGCCATTGATAGGTGCCTTTTATTTTTAATGTTATTTCTATATTATTATGCAGTTCTCAGGTTCAGAATGTTAAAGTTTGAAAGAATCCACAAGCTATTGAGATCAATCTTCTACTTAATGCTGGAATATCACTTCCCTGTCAGATGTTCACTAGATTTTGAACCCTTCCACTGGTGGAGAGGGGTTTTGTTACATAAAACAGCCTATTCTATTTGGGAACAGTTCAAACAGTGAGAAAAAATTTTTCATTATACATAGTATTGAGCCCTGTTTTTGCCCATATGTCTGCCCTTTGGAGTCATGGAGGTAAGTTTGCACTCTCTCTCACAGAGCTGCCCTCCAGCTATTTGTGGGTAGCTACCTACCCAATAAATTTGTTCCTTATTTCTATGGTTACTTCTCACATGACATGATTTCTACATACTTGCTCTTCTTATGACTCTTCTGACATGCTTCAGTTTTCTGTATGTTCCTTAACACGTGGCACTCTAGCTGTGTCCACAGTGTGCAGCACAAGGGGACTATTTTTTCCCTTACTCTGAACACTCGACGTCTGCTAATCTGAACTAAATTGCATTAGGGCTTCAGCAGCCAAGTCACAACTATTGGCTCACTTAAGGGTCACAGTCAGCTAAAAACCCTAGATCTTTTTCACATGAACTCTTGTTCAGCCTGGTCATTCTTCTATCCTTAACTTAAACATGTAATAGTTTTTTTTCCTTGTATCCATGTAATAGAGTTTTATATTTATTCCTATTCAGTTTCATTAACTTCAAACCAATCTTCTACTCAGTCTTTTATAAAGCCTACGGACTTGGCAAAAGAAAGAACTCAAACTCCAGTGAATACCACAAACAATTATTTGCTTTAAGTTCAGGAAATGAAAAGTTGTGCTGGTTTTAAGTTTCTGAAGTTGCCTCCCTCCTCTGTCCCCTCACCTCCCCCCACCCCTCCAGTGCTTTGGTCTGGGGCCCAAAGGAGGATGCCTGCAACTAGACTCCCTTTAGGGAGGGCCCCAGTCTCAGCCTCCACCCACCACCATTCAATAATAGCTGGGTCTGTCTTGGCAAAGACAAGGGAACATCTTCCAGCTGCATTGAGAAAACCTTTGCTGCCTAGCAGTATGACACCTACTTGTACTGTAGCATTGTCTGACCGGTTTGGTCCATTGTCTCCTAGAAGAAATAGAAAACACCCCCTTCCCTGCCCCCCAATCTCTTTTGTCCCCACATTCCAGCTCTGGAAAATATCTGAAGGCCACAGAAATGGGAGTACCCTTTGATGTTTATATTGGCTGGCTCCTTTTCCTTTTTATTTCTTTTTTTAATAATCAGGGTAGTAGAAAATGTGGAGAATTAACCGCATGACAGCAGCAGAGGAATTCATTAGAGAGACGGAGATGAATTCTGCTCAGATTTCAGGCTCTCAGGCAGGAGTCACAAAGGAGTAATCGTCTTCTAGTTGTTTTTAATCATTTCTTTTGTGGCACCTTCCTTGTCCATGAAACCAATCTCAGCATCCAGCATGGGGGAGCCTGAGAACATAGGCTGTCCAAATTGTGACTTTGATTGGGGGATTACTACAGCAATATCAACCACTTTCTTCTTCCTACCTCCCTTTGATAAGATGGAATTGATCTATCTTGGGGAAGGTAATGGACAGTGCTATGTCATTGCTTTTATTTAAATTGTCACCCATTAAAAATTTATTTCAAAATTGGGAAAGTATGCATATTTTACTATGGAAAACTCTTAAATAGGTGAAGAAGTGCTGAGGAACAAGATTTTGCAAGTGTATTCTCTTCTAACTTAATAACCTCAGGGATGCTTTCTGCCATGAGCCCCCAGGGCAGTTTTGGTGATGGGTTGCCCGTGACTTTGATAATTATCCATAAAATTTTATGGAAGGAACTCAGTAAAATATATCAGTGATTTTTCTCTATAAATGTATAAAGGCGGCAGCTGGATCCCTGAAACAACTAGTGATCCTAAGATTTCACTCCCAGAGTCCAAAGTAGTCCTGACTGCTTTGTTGAAGTAGTGGATTTTCATTGCCATTCCAATTCCTCAGGAATATTTTTTAAAAACCCAATCATGTTAGGAAGTTTCATATTGAAATTATTTAAAAGAAAAAAATCTTTCCTCAAGCATCTTCACACACCTTGAAAATTTGTATTCATATATATAAATATAACTTGCATCTTATTAAAGCAAGTTCTATAACGCCCCATCTCAGTTATACTTTATAGCATAGTTCTAGGAAATATATCTACCTTAAAGCAAGGAAAAGGACAATTTGGAATTTTAATGATATTTCTGAAGAGAGTTCATTACCCTGAAACACGCATGCATATAATGAATTTTTTTTTTCAGAGACAGAGTCTCACTTTATCGTCCTCGGTAGAGTGCTGTGTCATCACAGCTCACAGCAACCTCCAACTCCTGGGCTTAGGCAATTCTCTTGCCTCAGCCTTCCAAGTAGCTGGGACTACAGGTGCCCTCCACAACGCCCAGCTATTTTTTTGTTGCAATTTAGCCAGGGCTGGTTTGAACCTGCTACCCTCAGTATATGCGGCTGGTGCCCTACTCACTGAGCCACAGGTGCCACCCACATATAATGAATTTTAAAACCATTTTGTTTTAATTTTAAGCTAATTCGGTCAACATATACTTTCATCAGACATTTAGAGCCTAACAGGGATGAATATAGCATCCCAAAACTATTTCCCAGTGGATTCTATTCTCATGGTTCATCTTAGGACTTGGGCTCTAGTCTAGATCTTACTCAGATACCAGACCGTAGGCAAGTAAGTCACCCTTTTGCCATATTTTTCCTACCTGTCAAGTGGAGACACTGATATTCATCACCCATTTGTCAATGAGAGAAAATACTGTTTATCAATCTTTTTTGTGTAGTATTGATAAGCAGGAAGGGATGTTAACTATGGGAAGCCTCTATGGAAGAGAGGAGACTTGAGCAAGGCCTGGAAAAATACATAGGATGTTAGTCAGATACCATTTTGGGGGGCCTCCTGATAGAAAGGCATTTAAGGTATGTTGCCTGCTTCTGATTTGGGTTGGCATAGAAGCAGCATGAAAGCATTGTAAGAAAGGGAGTAAAAGCACAGGAATGAAAAAGGTCACATAGGTACACCTCAGAGATTTTGCAGGTTCGGTTCCAGAGTACTGCAACAAAGTGAGTGTCACAATGAAGCGAGTCACACAGTTTCTTTGGTTTCCCAGTGCACGTGGAAGTTGTATTAATGCTATGCTATAGTCTATTTAAATAGTATTATGTTTTTCAAAAGAAATACCTTAATTTAAAAATACTTCATTGCTAAAAAAATATTAACAGTCACCTGAGCCTTCAGTGAATAGTAATCTTTTTGTCGGTGGAAGGTGTTTCCTCCATGTTGATGGCTGCTGACTGATCAAAGTGGTAGTTGCTGAAGATTGGGGTGGTTGTGGCTATTGCTTAAAATAAGACAACAATGACGTTTGCTTCACTGATTAGCTTCTTATCATGAAGATTTCTCTGTAGCATGCAATGTTGTTTGATAGTATTATTGCCACAGTAGAACTTCTTTCAAAATGAGAGTCTGTTTTAAACCCTACTGGGAGTTTATCAACTAAGTTTTTGTAGTCTTCTAAATCCCATATCATCATTTCAACTGTGTTTACAATTATCTTCACCAGGAGTAGATTCCATCTCAACAAATCCCTTTCTTTACCATGTATAAGAAACAACTCCTCATCCATTCACGTCTTATTTTGGGGGGGGCAGCTTTTTTTTATTGTTGGAGATTCATTGAGGGTACAAGAAACCAGATTACACTGATGCATTTTTTTAGGTAAAGTTCCTCTTACAATCATGTCTTGCCCAAAAAGGTGTGGCATGCACCAAGACCCCACCCCTCACTCCTTCCTTCTCTCTCTGCTCTCCCCTTCCCTCACCCCCACCATGTCATTAATTGTCGTTAATTGTCCTCATATCAAAATTGAGTACATAGGATTCGTGCTTCTCCATTCTTGTGATGCTTTACTAAGAATAATGTGTTCCACTACCATCCAGGTTAATACAAAGGCTATAAAGTATCCATTCACATTTTATTATGAGATCCCAGCAATTTATTCATATCTTCAGATTCCAGCTTCTAAATCTAATTCTCTTGCTGTTTCTACCGTATCTTCTGTAACTCCCTCCACTGATGTCTTGAATCCCTCAAAGTCATCCCCAAAGGTTGGAATCAACTTCTAAACACCTAATAATGTTGATATTGTGACCTCCTCCCAAGAATCAGAAATGTTCTTAATGGTATCTAGAATGAGGAATCCTTTCTAGAATGTTTTCAATTTGTGTACTTCCCCCAGATCCTATGAAGGAATCACTATCTATGGCAGTTATTGCTTGAGGACAGGTGCAACATTTCACCTTGCTTGGGAGAATAAAGCCAATAAAAGGTGGAGATGACTAAGTTTGAGGGTAGGAGAAAAGATATCAGTGCACATTTTTCAGTTTGGTTGAAGTGTGTGTGCGCACACATGAATCATGTACGTGTCTGTGTGTGTGTGTGTGTGTTGTGTGTGTGTTGTTTTGAGATGAGGTCTCACTTGCTCAGGCTGGTCTCTTAACTCCTGAGCTCAAGCAATCCTCCTGTCTCAGTCTCCCAGAGTGCTAAGCTTACAGGTGTGAGCAGCCATGCCCGGCCTGTGTTTTTATTTTTTAACTTTTTATTTGGAAATACAGAAAAGTTACAAGAACAAGAGTAGTAGAAATAACAGTTAAATACTTTTACCTGTTTTTACATATTGCTAATATTTTTGCCACATTTGCTTTATAATTTATTCTATCAGCTATCTATCTGTGCATGCATATATATACTTATATTTTTCTGAGCCATTTGAGGGAACATTACATTCAGCTTGATTCTTTACCTCCAAGCACTTCAGTGTGTATTTCCAAGAAAGAGGACGTTTTCTGACATAACCATAGAAGAATTATCAACTTCAGTAAATGTGGTTAAACATTTCTATTGAAACTGCCATTTGTATTCCAGTTTTGTCAGCTGACCTTGTGATACAATTGTGTCCTTTACAGTATTTTCCCCTCCAGCACAGGATCCAGTTTAGGATTAGGTATTACAGTTAGTGATCATATTTAGTTTTCCCCTCTCTTTTATCTCTCTAATATGGCACATGGCTATAGCCTTTCTTTATCTTTTATGACTTTGGCATTTTTGAAGAATTTAGTCCCCCCTTCCCCCGGCCCCCCAGCTTTTTAAGAATGTGTTCGATAGTTCCTAATGATTAGATTCAGGTTGTGCTTTGTCAGCCTGGTGATGTTTACACTTGGGTTAGCATACGTGGACCATTATGAAAGTTTTGAGATATAAAAAAGTCAGGGGACATAAAGTCCGTGCAGATGGAAACAAACGAGCTCTCCCAGCAACACCGAAAAGCCAAGCAAGCTGCAAGTTGAAAGTTTTGCGGGTCAATCAGAAAGGACGCTGTTGACTATAGTTCTTGAAAGTGAAATAAGGGACCATAACTCTGCCTGTCTCAAAGCTTTTGTACATATCTAGAGTCACATGATGTCTATCTGCCTCTCAGTGGTGTGGTAAGTTTTGATCACCACGTCAAGCCATTTTCTAATTTTTCCTCTATACTTTCTATTTTCCTTTACCACATATCTTGCTCTGTATCACCACCCCCAGATTTTGTAGCTATTGATGGTACTTATGTAATCCAGTTATTGTAAGATGGCTAAAAAATCACGATTCTCCAGCTCTAATGTTCCTTCACATCTGCCAGTCAACACGAGCCATTTTCCAGTAAGCAAGAGCTCTTCTCTCCGTCTGTCCATCCATCTCTTGCCAGTTCAGACTCATGAGTTTCTATTCTCTTTAGTGGTTACTTTACCTAATTATTTTGGTGCTTAAATTGTCCCAGATTTAGCTAGTATGTTCATATCCCTATCATTTTTTTTAAAGCACTTTCTTGGTTTCTGACATAAGTTAAACCTGAGCACATCCTGGGCCTATCCTGCCTCAGCCTTTAAATCACCCATGTTTCAAAGAAACCTCAGTCCTTTTTCAGTGGAGATGTTATTAGAGAACACGTTCTGGGTGTACATATGCTCATTGCTATTGAGGTGTCTTTGTTTCTTGACTTTTCAATGAACAGAACTTGAGGGGGGATATATACATGTACACACACACGTATATAGACATCTATACACATATTTTAGAAATCTTGAATTCACACTGATACCTATGATTTCAGTCTTTTCCCAGAGGTTTCTTAATTGCTCAACTCAGTGTTTTGTGGCTTCTGATCTTGAAATAATAAGGCAAAAGGGTAAAGACGTTCAGCATATAGTGGGGAGAGATAGAAAATGGAAACTCACGGGCAAGGGTCAAATTTAGCGATTAAGGTTAGAAAGTGATTTCTACAGAGTTGGGCTAACTAAGGCTGGTGCTTGCCAAATTCAAAGGAAAGAGAGTAAGGGAAAAATACTAAAAGAGAAAAGATCAAAGGAGGCCTCTAAATTTTGATGTGCATTAAGAAGTTATGTAGGAGAAGCAGATAGCTAAGAATAGCCTGGAGACAGAGATGTAAACAGTGAAGTAAAAAGGCAGGGCATCGAATACTGAGTCCTGGTGATCAAGATCACAACAGAATCTCAGCAGTCAAACACTGCAGAGAGGTCCGCGAAAACTGAAGACCACGACGGCCCTTTGGATTTGATATTTGGTTACCAAAGGTTTTAAAATCTGAATTTAGGAACTCGTTTGAGAAATTTCTTTTAGAGTATAAATTTAAAGTATCAACCCAGCTTACATTAATTAATATGTGTTTAATGCTTTTGAGACACTTACATTTGGTTTTTCCTAACCTTTTAGATGTGCTCACAAAATGTCATTTCTAACTGCATGCTGAGCAAACTGCACTCTGTGTATAAAGTGCCCAAATCTATAAGAGGCATTGTAGACAGACTATTTTTAGGGAACTCATGTTTTTCTTTAAAAGCTCGGTTAGCATTTGGAATCGATATACAGCATAATATTTAAAAGAAAAACAACATATTTCCTCATCCCCCAAGAGGTTTCTTAAAATAGCAGATAATCTTACCTAGAGTGGGAAAAGCCTCAAATTTTATAAATTGTGTTGGATCTTACCCAGATTACCTGACCAGGAGATCCCCCAAGAAAAACAAGGTGTGGTAAAGGTTATAGCAATGCTAATTAAGAAATTTGTGTTGTGCCTGCTGGGCCTAAGAGCTACCCAGCCTGTGGCTCCTGGCATCAGTTCTATTGCTGAGCCATGCTGTCTTTTTGGAGAGACGTCCAAACCAAATCTTTGCCCACTTTGAAAGCCAAAATATTCTTCCCATTCCTTTCAGCCACAGAAAGGGCTGAGCTTTTGCTAACAGGATCCATGTCTGTGTGACCTGTTGGTGTATCAACCTGTTTTCTGTGCAGTATATAAACAACAACAGGTTTAATTTTAGTTGCTTTTCTTCACAGCGTCATGGAGTGTTACAAGTACTGGAAGCTTAAAAAAGATCTTTGGGGCTCTTGCTGTAAGCCTCTCACTTTCCAAAGCTTAGAAAGGTAAAAAAATGTGCTCCTGGCCCTCTGGCTGGAATTTGGTAGAGCCAGCTATCCCTTTGCCCAGCTGTGCATCAGGGCATCTCTGTTCAACAGTAAAACCTCTTCAGAGTTAGACGTGATCCAGTGATACTGTAGATGCTGGATATCAAATCTGTGTGATGACGCGTTGTACTACATACAGCAGAGTTGGGCTGTGCTCAGCCGCACCTCAGTAGGCAGGCCCCACAAGCAGACTCTACAGGCAGTCTGGAAAGAAAATCTTCACTGAATTGAGAAGAATCTGTGGACACCTCTAATGGGCTTGTCTGGAGGTGAAGTCCTTGTTCTACTGAGTGATTTAGTGTGTGCTCTAGGTTGTAGCACTTTGCAGAAGCATTTTCCTCTTTCATGATAGGTGACCTAGTTTGGGGCCAAGGAAGATTTTCTCATCTTTCACATTTGAAGACATCAAATTCAAAATAGTATATATATATATATATATATATATATATATTTTTTTTTTTTTTTTTTGCAATAAAGAACAATTCCACTCTAGTCCTTAGGTATCTAATACTTTGAGACATGTTATAGCAGTTCTCAACCTGTGGGTCGTGACTCCTTTGTAACAATGAAAATACATCCTGCATATCAGATATTTACATTACAATTCATAACAGTAGCAAAATTACAGTTATAAAGTAGCAACAAAAACAATTTTATGGTTGGGGGGTCACCACAACATGAGGAACTGTATTAAAGGGTCGCGGCATTAGGAGGCTTCAGGAAGGTGGAGAACCGCTGTGTTAGAACCTTTTCAGTTTCATCTGGTTTCACTCAGCAATTACTTGTAGAATTCTGTGTGAGGCGAGCACCACGCTAAGTACCATGAAGATACCAAGGACATTGCCCTTCCTAGGTTGAGGGCAGCAATATAGGAGGACACAGACACCACCCCCTGCAGCCTTGGCTGGGTGACACCTCCAGCTTGCAAGGCCTCTGTTTTCCTAGCTTCACTGATACTCTCTCAGGGAAAGTTGTCCCTCCCACTAAAATTCCCTTTCAGAAGATGAGTTTTCTAAGAGAATTTAAAAAATTTCTTTTTTGCTTTGTTCTCTTCCTTTTTCTTCAAGAGCCAAAGTGAGCACAAGGAGAATATGGTCTGAAAAACGTAATGGTCCCCTTTAAATTTACTTTCAGGAAGATGATTTTAAAATATTCTCTTCCCCCCTTAGGGATCTACTGCCCTTCAAATACAAATGCCTTAACCATCACTGGGTTAGAATAGAAGGTGTTATGTTTAGGCATCAAAGATAGGAATTATACTGAGAAATACTGGTGGTAATTCTTTTATTGTAACCTTGGCTTTCTTCCTCTTGGTAATCTTTTTAAGTGGGTACTGACGGAAGTTCCTTGCCAGGCTGTAATATTCCTCCAGGGAATGGCACACATGCTCTTTCTCCTTATTTAGCACTGGAATTTCATCAGGGTGTATTAATCTAAGTGGAATGCTCTAAGAATATCTTTAGAATAGTTCTATAGTTAGAAAAGTTGAAACCAGGTAACAAGAGATCTAGTTAATAGAACCACAATTTTTATACAACATACCTGAAAGAAACAAAAGTCATCAGTACTTGAGTTACAGTATTCAAATGCATCAAAACAAAATATATAGGACTATCTTAAAAACTTCTTGTGCTTGTATATGTGGGTTTTATTTTAAAGGTGTTGGGAAGATACCATAGCATCCTGTGTTATACATGACTAGGCTTTGGGCCACTTAAGGGTAGCGGAGTGATTGGTGTATGTACCGTGGTTGCCTTTAGTGAAGCCAGCTGGATTATACTAGTAGCCGCCATGGCTACTGCTGTGGTATCATGGAATAAACTGAAAGCACTTTCCTTACCCATAACAAAATGGACAGCAGTCACACCTCACAGAGTTTATGTGAAGGTTGAAAAGAAAATACTGGGGAAAGTGCTTTGACATTTCTATAGCAGTCCACCAAAGCAAAGGAATACGCCTGTGATCGATGTCATGATGACATGGAGTGAGTTATTCCCTGGATGTTCATGATAAGTGTGTCCAGAAAGAGCAGGTTACCAAACAGAAGGCTTGTATGTATTAAGAAAGTCCCAGGTTGAGTCACTGAGTAAAATGAAGGCCTGTGGTAGATGAGCTCTAGTTAAAATATCCGTTTCTTTTTTGCATTCCATTCTTAACCGTCAAAATGGTTTCACCTCCTCCCCAGGCACTTTCACTTTCAGGCCCCCTCTCGGGTTTAGTGTCAGTGCTGTTCCCACACTTGATCATTTGCATTGTCATTCTCCATCTTCCCTCTGAGAGGTCTGCCTCTCTGACTAATGGACTGTGGTCAGAATGAGACATTGCTCATGGTGCATTTCCTAGATAGGAATGTCTCAAATCATATGTGACCTAGCTCAGAACAGGCTCAGTTACCGCTCATGCCCACACTCAGAGTCTAGTGACTCGGATTTGTTTGAGCAGAGGGCTGCTTCCACTTTCAGTCTAAGGGCCTGACTGAGCACAAGGGTCTCTTGGGTCACGCTGCCCTTCATCCACCCCCTTTCCCCATTGAAACCAGTGTTTGGAGAAGGTAGATAATGGAAAGGCCATCTCAAACTCTGTTTTTATGGTGCCTTTCCTGTTGTGGTATCTATTTTATACTGCTGACTGAAGACGGCACACATGTCTTAAAGGGGTAAAAAGGCAAAATCAAAAATCAATAAGATAGTATGAAAGCTCCTAGCTATCTTAAACAAGTAAAAGGCCTTAGAGTTTATTATGTCATAGCACGTAGACTAGACATGGGGGGAGGGATTTACTCAAGAACTTGGTCGAGAATACATTAATGTATAAAACCACCAGAGAATATATGAGAGCAGAGGTGTGGAAAGTCATCTAAAGAAAGCACTTGTTCCTGGGCAGAGTAGCTCAGGCCTGTAACCTCCGCATTTTGGGAGGCTGAGGTAACAGGATGGCTTGATCTCAGGAGTTCAAGACCAGCCTGGGCAACATAGCAAGACTCCGTCTCTGTCCATTTTTTTTTTTTTTTAATGTGAGCTGGCTCAATGGCTCACTCCTGTAGTCCTAACTGCTTAGGAGGCTGAGGCAGGAGAATTGCTTCAGCCCCGAAGTTTGAGGTTACAGTGAGCTATGATCATGGCACTGCACTCCAGACTAGGCAACAGAGTAAAGCTCTGTCTCAAAAAACAAAACAAAAAAAACCCTAAAAACAAAAAAGCAAACAAACAATAGAAGTAATTGTCTGTAGCCCAAAGACTGGCCTAAACATAAGTAACACACCAACATGTCAGAGAGGTGGCACCCTCAGGTAAACACTGGCTCTACCCTCTGCTTCCCGTTACTGGCAGTGGATACATGAATGCTGGCCGTCGTCCAAGTTTCAGTGCCACTGGTCACAGTTCTTCTTGCTGGAAATTCAGTTTGATATTCAGGCTCTATAGTAAACTCCTCTTATTATTTTTATCTTGTGTTAATACTTTGTCTCTGTAGGTAGGATTGCTTTGGTTAGATGCTTATTAGTATTTGTGTGATAGATACAGAGCTGTTGTTAATATACAAATGGACATTCTGGTTTGGTCCAGGGTCTGTTCTGAACTGTGTCAGGGCAAGGCGCCATGCCTAAGTCTAGTCAAATCTGGGATAATGACAAAGCTGAGTTTCTGTGCCTGCAGGGCTGACTGGACAGCTGTATAGTTCATATAACCATACAGTGCCATTTAACCAAAGGGGGGATAATATACCACTTGATCCAAAGTTTGGGCTCTAGAATCTGATTGACCTGTGTTTGAGTCCTAGATCAGCCACTTACAAGCTATATGGCCTAAGCCTATTTCCTTCTCCAGGAAGAAGATTATCGTAACATTGACCTCCGATGGTTATTGTGAGGATTAAATTAGATAATCCATGTAAAATACTTGGCTCTGAGCCTTACATGTTGCTGTTATCATTAGTAGCTGCAGCACCAAGGTAAATCCCACCTTGTATATCCTTTGGACAGTGAGCAAATTAGACTGGCCTAGCTCACTACTGGGGCCTTCCCATTGGAACCCCAGCACAGGGTAGTGCCAGGACTTGATCACATCTTTGATGAGAAACTATAGCAATAGGGTATGGTGCCAGAATATTGAAAATGGCTAGCACTATCCTAATTTTACAAAAGTAGAGTGAAAAAGAAGACTTTCTAGAATGCATAGAATATTCTGTCTTCAGCAGAATTTTAGAGTGGATCATTAAATGATTGCTTGTGAGAAGAACATGATTTTTAAAGTGAACAAGACTCATTAAAAGCAAAACATTCCTATTTCTAACATCCTTTCAGCCTTTCAAAGTTCACCTATTGGTTATGGGTAATGTCAAAGGGTTGATTTTTATTTCTGGGGGGAGTTTGGCAGAGATTTCATGATATTCTTGTTGTCTTGTTGAAGTTTATTAAGTAGATTTATAGCTAGCTGAACAAATGTACCCTCACATTTTGAGCTGATTTATGCTTGATGTCCATCTGGAGGGAGGTCATGGGGGTAAGCCTTAAGAATCTGTTTGAGGATTCCATTCAATCCAATTTTTTCATTTAAAAGAATTTGCTTTTGCAACACATGGTTGGCTCAAAGTTGGAAGAGGGGACTAACACATTCAATAAGGGAGAAAGAATTTTAAAAATGATCAAGGTAGGTTGACAGAAAGATTTGCTAATAACAACCATAGATAAAAGTATTGAGTACTTACTGTGTGCCAGGCAGAAATTGTGCTATATGGATTCTTTCATTTAATCCTCCCAGTCACCCTCTGAGTTATGTACTATTCATATTCTATAGTAGATATAGAGGCACAGAGATGGTAAGTCATTTCCCCACAGGGCCGTAAGAGACACAGCAGGGACGGGAACCATTTGTCTGTCACCAAAGCCCATCCTGTTAACTAATGAGTCAAAATTTTAAACAAGCCAGTGTAAAGTCCTAGACTTAGGTTAATAATGTATGATGTTAAGTCCTGAAGGAAGGAGGGAACTTGGCTTGATAGCAAGTAATGGGAAAAAGATTTAGGCACATTAGTTGATAGGAAACACAATGTGATTTAATATTACCATGTACTTGCTTTTAAAAGAGAGCAGCTGATAGGAATCTGAGGATGCGTTATTAGAATGTTTTGGCTCCAAGGTGACAATAGTTCTTCTACTCTGATAGTCCGTGTCCAGAGTACTAAATCAAGTCAGTCATTAAGGGGGTCTTTGACTATTACAATCAGGAGAATAAGAGGTCTAGATTTACATCCTAAAAGGAGAAATGGGCAGCGCCCCATATCTCAGTTGGCAGGACGCCAACCACATACACTGAGGGTGTCAGGTTTGAACCTAGCCCTGGCCAAATAAGCTGGTGTCCCAGATTCTTGGGAGGCTGAGGCAAGAGAATCACTTAAGCCCAAGAGTTTGAGGTTGCTGTGAGCTGTGACTCCACGGCACTCTACCCAGGGTGACATAGTGAGACTCTGTCTCAAAAAAAAAAACTAAAAGGAGAAATGGTGAACTCAAGGTGTTGGCCTAGAAAAGAGAAAAATCAAAGAAGAAAATGAAAACCACTTTCAATTATTAACTGAGTTACATGGTGAGAGAGAGAGTAGACTCAATTGATATTTAAGAGAGCCAAAAATCATTTTCTCCTCATTCTCTATTGAGAAATAAACTTAGGCATCAGATCGATGAAGAGCAAAATGTCAGCTTTATGCCAGTAAAACCGTATTACAGAATGTGGCTTGGTCTATGGCTACAACCAGGCATTTTATCTCCCTTTTCTCCTTTCCTTTCCTAATTAAACACATTCTCAGAGTCAGGCACAGCAGCTGGACACTTGTAGGCCTTTACTTGCAGGGGCAGGACAGTTCCTGTGTGGAGGAGACGAATGTGTGCATCCTGAAACCAGGGGTCAACCTGGCTTCTCTGCTCTGACTGAGAGAGAAGGGAGGCTTGTTCACATCTGCATAAAACTCTTCTGGGAATTCTTAAAGGTGGCTGCACAAAAGGTCAGAATGCTACTCTAGCAGGAAGCCCCTCATGGAAACCTTAGGGCAGGGGATTTGTGTTACCCCTCTTAACTCCAGTGGGACAGCCAAGCCAGCCAAGCAAGCCAAGCCAGCCGGGCCCTCTTGTCCCTGAAATGTTTGGCATCTGTACAGAATGGTGTGAAAAAGACTCTTTCAGCATTGGAGGGAGGGGAGTGTCTAGATGACGTCTAAGGCCCCCCCAAAGATTATTTTGAGATCAATTAAGACATACATTGGTAAACAACAAAAACTCCAAGTTAACAAGTTGATAGTTTCAGGGATTAATTTGAGCAGTGAGAGATGGTCAGTGTTCTAAGTGCTATAGCTTGTCCTGTTCTGAAGGTGGCTTGGCGCCAACTGTTTGTTCACCAGTGTTTTGAATTAAAGGAAATTATAGTCTACAAATTTATGCACATGGCACTTTGCAAAATAGAAGAGGCCAACTTCTGGCCTCTCATATCCACATGCAATAAATATAGCTTGTATCTTTCCCCCAGGACTCAATTTGTAAGCCTCTTTATTGCATTGTGCTGTAGTAACAATTTCCCAGTTTTGTGGGCAATCTGTGAAACCAGCCTTCCCTTTATTCCAACTTTGTTGTTGTTTTGCCTTTATACTATGAATTAAATGAATCCTTAGGGGTTCCAATTATAATATGGAAAAAAAAACTTGGAGTTCTGAGAACCTGAAGAACAATTTGTTTTCCCCAGCTAGATATTTAAGGCCTTTAGGATTTAGTTATCATTTTCAAAAACTTTCAGGAAGATTAATCATTCCTGTCACCTCAAATGGCAGAGATTATATATTCTGTTCTCCCCTGAGTTATCATCATAATAATCCCATTTTTTATATAGTCCTTTACATTTCCCAAAATGCTGTTTTATACACATTTATCATCAAAAATAATCCTGTTTGGAAGATCAAGCAAATGAGGCCAGATACGTATTGTGGTCCCCGTTTCAGAAATGAGGAGCATGGAACTCAGAGAGGTGCAGTAACAACTATAACAGGTGTTACCTGAGCGCCAGCTCTGTGACAGTACTTTTAATCTTTATCATAGTTTAATGAGTTAGGTACTCTGATCCCCATTTTGAGAGCGGGGAAGCCGTGGCTCAGAGAATAACTTGTCCAACATCACACAGTAAGCAGAAGAACCAGAATCAGACCTGGGCTTTCTGATTCTGAAATCCATACTGTTAATCGTTAGATTTTTACTACTGGAGAGATTCCGAATCTGCTCGAGGCTATTGGCTGCCTGGTGGCCTAGGCAGGGCCGGAACCTGGGTCTTTAGACTTCTGGTACATCTTCTGTGTCTGTAGCTGCTTCTCTGTTTTTCATTAACTTTGGGCTTTTTCAGTACATAGAGAGAAAACAAATGAAAGCTGAGCCAAATTTTGCCCTTGTGACATAGAGGCACTTACTCAGTACCAGAGTCTCAGGCTCTTAAGGGACTTGTAAATGCCTAACGTTCTGTTCGTATTGTGTGTGTTCTTCACCAACACGACCACCACCCTCAGTAAATGCAGGTGGTTCTCGTCTGATAGTGATTCATAGGTGGGGTTGAGTCAGATACACCTACTTTCTTATTTGGGGCATTAATAGGGCAATATGTTTCTCATCCAGTTTTGGGGAAGTAAGTTCTCATAATAAATTCTCAGAAAAACAAGAATCAGGGAGCTTTTGTGGGAAGAGCTGAGACCAACCTTTGGCATCAGTCCTAGCAGAGTTAGAAACCCCAGCTCAGCCTCTTCCTAAAAGAAGGACCTTAGGTGAGTTACTGAATCTCACTGAAAACCAATCTCTGCATTCAAAGTGGAGGTAACACATGACTCATGGGTTTGTTGGAAAGAACAAAACGGAAGAGATAGTTAAAGGTTTATTTGCTTGCCTCTTGTGATCCTCCTGACGGTCTCAGGAGATAGGTATTATTATCACCTCCTGATAGGTAAGAAAATGGATTGTCAAGGAGATGTGATAAATTTCCCAAACTAAGCTTTACCTTGGTCTCTTGGGAAAGTTTAAGAGAATGTTAAATCAAACATACTTATTTCAGTTTCCCCAAAGCCATGAAATATCCCTAAGTCTCCCCAAAGGTTACCCAAATAAGGCTATCAAAGTGACTTTAAAAAATCCCATCTAATCCCAGCAGTTCCTTCACTTTTTTATTTGTTGCTATAAAATTAAATCTAGAATTACAAAGCCGTATTTCAAAGTTATTTGTTATTCCTGGGCTATATGGATTTAGATATCACCTCTTCCATCATCAGGGATCAAGAAGGGTGTAAATACTTGGATAAGACCCCATTTGCTTGGGCTTCCTCACCTCCATCAACAGAGGTCAAAGAGAGCCTGGACAATAAAGGCCACAGCCTCTCTGACCTCGCTGCTCTCAGCCTAATCACCACTCTTTTCCTTGAACAATCTAATCTCATGACACCTTCCATCCTTGTTTAGATTAGTCACTGTAAGAAGCCCGACATGTAGGAAACTTTTCCTCCCAAACTCCATTTCCTCTATTGCATTTCTTTCCAAATCCTGGGTCCTCTGGAATTCAGCATCTGTTATCAGCAAAATCTCCTATGTCCTCAACCCCTTAGCAGAGCATTCCTTCACTTTCTACGATGTTTGGCCCTCTCCTGAGCATGCTGCGTCCCCTGCTTCCTTCTTAAGTAACAGCAATGTTATCTTCCCTGGTCTCCCACCACGAGCCTGGCAGTCAGCTGGGTGTCCTTCCTGTTCCTCACTTTCAGAGCACTCTTCACCCTCACTTCCCTAACTGCCCCACCCTGCTTTGAATCTCTTATTACCAATTATGTATAGATCTCAGTGAGCTTAATCCTGCATGGTGTAAAGGCACATCTTTGTGGTCAATTAATCTGGAATGTGTGGCTCTTTTATAAAGAAAATAGATGATCAGGAAGATGACTGCTATTTTTTTTTATTTCAGATTAATATGAGAGTACTAATGATTAGGTTACTTTGTTTGTGTTTCTAAGGTAAAGTTCAAGTTATACCATGTTTCCCCGAAAATAAGACCTACCCCCAAAATAAGCCCTAACAGGATTTCTATGCATTTGTTAAATATAAGCCCTACCTGTATAAGACCTAGTGATGGGCCTGGCTATGCAGATATGGCACCCAGTGGTAAGGAAGACTGGAATACCTTTTATCTGCCACAGCTCCTTTCGCTGAGCAGTTCACACTTGCGCGAGTGTGCATGTGATAACCGCAGTCACAGGCATCCTATTGCACACGTGCAAAGGGCTAGGGGAAAGGAGTTCACGCATCACTAGTGCCAGCCCCACCAACAAGGTCAGCTCCCCTTGCCAGGTTCCAGAAGAAGATGACTTAACTGTATTTGAATAAATGTAGATTGTTGTATTATACTTAATAAAAATAAGACATCCCCTGAAATAAGCCCTAGTGTATCTTCTTGAGAAAAAATAAATTTAAGACAGTGTCTTATTTTCAGGGAAACATGGTAGTAGAGTCCTTCACCCAGGAGGTGTGCTGTATACCCTTACACTGTGCACATTAGGTGAGAGTTTACCAATCCCACACCCTCTTCCCCTTCCCCCTCACTTAAATATAATTGTGTTTTTCTCTCCTGTGGGTGTGTAGTTGTGTATTTATTGGTTTCACGTTAGTATTGAGTATACTGGATACTTGCTTTTCCATTCTTGTGATACTTTACCAAGAAGAATGTGCTTCACCTCATCCAGGTTAATACAAAAGATGTAAAGTCTCCATCTTTTATGGCTGAATAGTATGCCATGGTATACATATACCACAGTTTATAAATCCATTCATGAGTTGATGGGCACTTGGGTTGATTCCATGTCTTGGCAATTATAAATTGAGCTGCAGTAAACATCCTAGTGTGAATGTCCTTATGATAAAATGATTTTGTTTTTCTTCTGAGTAGAGTCCTAGTAATGGGGTTGTGGGATAAAATGGTCCTTTTAGCTCTTTGAGGATTCTGCATACCTCTTTCCATAGAAGTTGTTATCTTCAATCCCACCAGCAGTGTAAAAGTGTTCCCTTCTCTCCACATCCATGCCAGTATCTGCAGCTTTGAGACTGTGATGTGGGCTATTCTTCCTGGGGTTAGGTGACATCTTAGTGTGGTTTTGATTTGCATTTCTCTGATGATTAGGGATGATGAGCGTTTTTTTCGTGTATTTGTTGGCCATTCATCTGTATTCTTCAGAGAAGTTTCTGTTCAAGTCTCTTGCCCTCTCATATATGGGATTGTTTACTCTTTCTTGTTGATTATTGTGAGTTCTCTATAGATTCTAGTTACTAGCCCTTTGTCAGATTCATAAAATGCAAAGATCTTTTCCCACACTGAAGGCTGTCTGTTTGCTTTAGTTGTGGTGCCCTTAGCTGTGCAGGAGCTTTTTCGCTTGATCGTGTCCCATTTATTTATTTTTGGTGTTGCTGTAATTGCCAAGGGGGTCTTCTTCATAAATTCTTTCCCAGGCCAGTAGTGTCAAGAGTTTTTCCCACAGTTTCTTCTAGAATTTTTATTGTTTCATGTAATTTGATCTTTGATAAACCAAACAAAAGCATACACTGGAGAAAAGAACCACTATTTAATAAATGGTGCTGAAAGAACTGGTTAGCCACATGTAGAAGACTGAAACTGGAGCTGCACTTCTCACCATGTACAAAAATTGACTCTTGCTGGATAAAAGATTTAAATTTAAGACATGAAACATGCTATTTTAGATCTTTAATGCTATGTAATGGGGGCTCATGGTACAGGGGAAGCAGGTTTAGCTCCATCAGGCTGACTGAGGACTGGGGCCTTCACACACGCGGAGTCAAGGACTGTTATAGCAGTGAGTAGAAACACTGTCTGGAGCATCCTACAGGGATGGGTTCTGAACACTGAAAATTTACAGCTCCTGCCTAAGAGTGTGTTCACAAAATTTTTTTCATAGTGGGACCGTGTGGCTAAGGGCCAAATTGAATTTGATGTAAGCCTCCGCACTTTCTGTCTTTGTGGAGGAATGAGACCAAGAGAATGTGGGGTAGAGAGCTAGCGAATCAGAGAAGAGTATTTTTCTGAAATGGGAAATCTTGGGAGACTCAGGTTCTAAAGTATATGATGTATACTTAATTTTGAAAGGTCAGCTATGTATAATTTAGCAAGGCCTTCTTGTTTAAAGTTAGGCTCAAATAAGTCAGGGGCATTGTTGGATTTCTTCCTAATTCTCAGTAGTTACCAGAGGTCAGAACTATTCCTTATCTGTAAGGAGCAGGTCTTTAGGTTATAGCCCTAATGGGGATATAACTTTAATGTTTCACAGTTAAACCAACTTCACACTATTTACAAGGCATGTCATACAACACTGAAAACAAGAAATTAGAGTATGTGGAAACTATGCTACTAAAATTAAGCGGCATAAGGAAAATTAATGTAAGCCTGTAAGTCACAGCTTGACTTCTGTTTCAGCAGCTGACCTAGGGGCAATGAAGCCAAAAACAATTTTAAGACCTGTTCTGTTCTGACTTGTAAAGATTATTTGACATTGCTCCCCTACCCCCATCCCACTTCAATGAATAGCAGGGAATAGGAAAAAGATTGTAATATTGGCTAGCTCATTTCTGGTGAGCTTTAATTCTGGTTTCAGTAGTAAGATGTCCCCATTTTGTTAAATACCACTGGCAGTGGGCAATACATGTCATTAACAGTTTACGTGGCTGCCAGTAATATTTGTGATACTCTGAGGATGGAAAACTAGAGAAATACAGTATGTGCTGTTTGAAAAGGCTAATCTCTAACTGATGACTACATTTATTACCTGAACATGAGTGCTATTGATGTTTGATTATCATTTGTTTCATGTCGATTTAATCAAAAGACAGAAATTTCAAATGCATAATGATATCAGTAAGTTGGTCTTTCTTTAGAGACGAAAAACATATGGTTCAGAACTGTAAAAAATCACCCTAATTATATCAAAACATTTATACGTTTGTGTTGAAAAAACTAGGCAGCCAACATAGTTTACAACATAATCCAAAAGCTTGAATTTGTAGAATTTTCAGTATGTGCATGAAGATACGATGTATTAAGTGGTGGTGGTGGTGGTGGTATGTGTGTGTGTGTATAATGTAGCACAATACTGCAACCTGGCACTATTAAACCTAGTAGTTTATACAGCCCAAAATAGAAGTTGTCAAGGACAGTGATGGGGGAGCAGGAATGGTTCAGTAAAGTACCAAGTGTGGTGACAGGGCAATAGAAAAATTTCTACAGCCTGACAGATGGGTGAGTAGATGTAAGGCTGACAGTAGAGACACTTTAACAATTAAGGACAAACCCAAAGGTCTAGCTGCTGGTGCAGTTGTGGAGAGAAGGGAACACTTTTCTGCTATTGGTGGGACTGCAAACTAATACAGCCTCTTTGGAAAGAAGTATGGAGAATCCTCAAAGAACTCAGAATAGACCTTCTATTTGATCCTGAAATCCCATTACTATCCAAAAGAAAAAAAATCATTTTATAATAAGAACATTTGTGCTAGAATGTTTATTGCAGCTCAATTTATAATTGCCAAGATGTGGAGTCAGCCCCTGAGTGGATTACAAACTGTGGCACATGTATACCATGGAATACTATTCAGCCTTACAAAAAGATTGAGATTTTACATCTTTTGTATTTGCCTGATTGAAGCTGGAGAACATTTTCTTTAGTAAAGTATGACAAGAATGGAAAGGCAAGTATCCAATGTACTCAATAAAGTAGACAAACTAATGCACCCCAACACAAGACAAAAACTCCCTCCCCTCAAGTTGGGGGGACGTGGGAGGGAAAAGAGGGGACAAGGGGGGGATTGGTGTGCTCTCACCTAATGAGCACAATGTAAGGGTACATGGCACAGCTCCTGGATGAGGGGCATAACAACGATAGGAACCTCTCCTAACAAATGTAAACATTGTAGCTTAATTGTTTGCACCCTAATATTAATCTGAAAAAAAAAAAGACTTTGGTGGATCAAAATTGAATGGAAAGTTGATTTTCAATTTTGAAATTAAAAGTTTGTACTCTGTAGCAGTTAAAAACATTAGGGACAAAACTACAAACTACTGAAAAGATTAATAAAGAGAAAGGAGACTTGTAAGTCACTGAAACCCCAAGCAGGGAAGTGTCCGTTGGTACACGCCTGCACCTGCAGCTTGTACCTCAACGCTTCTCAGAGCCTTCGGAACAGGAAAATTTGAGAATTTATTTTTTGTCCCCTGATCTTTTGAGGATGCTTTATGAAGGAAACCAATAGGAAATTGGACTTATTTTAAAGAGATTTACTTTACATTAACCTGGCTGGACTTCATGTGGTCCATAGCATCTTTCCTTTTATCTCACTTAGTTACCTGAATCTTAAAAAGGGGAACCTCTAGATTAGCATCATGACAAATCCACAGATATGGCTAGGAGAATGTTCTCACCCTCCTGAAGTCTCTGCCCTTGTTTTAGAGACTTCAGAGGTGATGGAGAGCCCACAGCCTTCTTTCCTAATGTTGCCCTTTGTTAAACTCTCGCCAGAAGGATACCCTTTTCTTGTGTTTATCCTAAATCTCTTCTTGAAAACAGCTGGTTACTGTTCTTATATACTGAAAATTTGTATATACTCAAGAAACTTTTATTGCCTCTCCCCCTTTAACTTAGGACTTTTAGATAGAATTGATCCCATCACTTTAGTATTTCATATAAATCTTATTTCCAAGTCTAATCAGCTTTGTGGCTCTCCTTTAAAGCATCCCAGAACTTGCTGCTTTAGTTCATAAGCCCTGACCAGTTCTTTAAGAAAAAGATTTTTTTTTCTATGATTCTAAGTACTCCTTCTTATGAATTTCATTGTCTGGCCTTGCTTGAATTTTTTTTTTTTTTTTGAGACAGACCCTCAAGTTGTTGCCCTGGGTAGAGTGCTGTGACATCACAGCTCACAGCTCACAGCAACCTCCAACTCCTGGGCTCAAGTGATTCTCCTGCCTCCACCTCCCAAGTAGCTGGGACTACAGGCGCCCACCACAATGCCTGGCTATATTTTCATTGCAGCCGTCATTGTTGGGCCCAGACTGGAATCGAACCCACCAGCTCAGGTGTATGTGGCTGGCGCCTTAGCCGCTTGAGCCACAGGCGCTGAGCTTCTTGCTTGAGTTTTTAACTTGTATTTTTTAATTGAGTATATAATTCACATATGTGAGTATCATAAAATGCACCCATTTTAGAGTCTATAATTCAGTAGGGTTTTTTTAGTGCATTCATTAGGTTGTACAATTATTCCCACTATCTAACTCCAGAATGTTTTCATTACTCCCCTAAAAGAAATCCGTGCCCCTTAGCACTCACTTCTCATTCTCTCTCCTCCCCATTCCTGGCAACCACTTATCTGTTTTCTGTTTTATGGGTTTGCAAACTCTGGACATTTCATATAAACAGAACCGTATAATATTCTGTCCCTTTTGTATTCGCCTTTTTTCCTTGTGCATGACGTTTTCAAGGTTCATCTGTGTTATAGGACAAATTAGGGCTTCCTTGCTATTCATGGCTGAGGTATACTTCGTTAAACAGATAGCCCACATTTGGTTTAGTCTTGCTTGATTGTCAGAATTACATTAATGCCAAATAAATCAATTCTCCTAAGATGAGGCGGGGGTGGATGGAGATGCTAGTATAAAACCTCCCTCCCATCACTAATGACAATCATCTGTTGCCTGTTCATGAGGCGTGAACATATAAAGACAGCTAGAGGAAATTTTTAAGAGCCTGGATTTACTCCTATGAACTTGAGACACATTTGGGTCTCTGTTTTGGCTATGCTATTTGCCAGAAGTTATACCCTCGTTGTTGCATCTATGAAATGGAGTAGTAATACCCACCTTGTAGGGTTGATGTGATCTTAAAGTGAAGTGTTTAGCAAATGGCATCTTCTCAATAAGTGATGGTTATTATTATTCTTGTGAAGTCTTGAGTATTTCAAAAATAAATAAATGGTATAGTAGTTCCTGACCTCAAAGAGCTTAGCATTGATAATTAAGAACCCTAAAATTAAGGAACCTTAAAATTGACAAGAACACTAAAATTAGGAACCTTAAATTTAAGAACAATAGAACTCAGGAGAATGTACTGGAAGACATAGAAAGCATAAAATGTATGTCATTTTAATAAATTTGGAGGCCAAATATAGGATAAGTACCACTATTAAGAAAGAAATAGTGGCATCTATTGATGGCATCTGTAGCTCAAGCGGCTAAGGTGCCAGCCACATACACCAGAGCTGGCAGGTTCAAATCTGGCCCGGACCTGCTGAACAATGACAACTACAACCAAAAAATATCCAGGCATTGTGGCAGGCACCTGTAGTCTGGGGAGGCTGAGGCAAGAGAATCACTTAAGCCCAGGAGTTTGACGTTGCTGCGAGCTGTGATGCCGTGGCACTCTACCCAGGGCAATAGCTTGTCTTAATTACCTGTGGGAATAGTAATCTACTTAAGGGTTAGAACTCCATTATATTCACCTCTTTTTGCTTGGCTGTACCTCACAAAATCACTCCACGGAGCAGTTACCCAAAAGGTATTTGTTGAATTGTTGTCTACTACAGAATTGTAGATGACACCTTGGTTCTCTTCTTACTGGACATTTTCCCTGGGAGATGCATTTGCTCCTGTGGAATCCACCCTGTCCCCGATCCATCCTAGACCTCTGCTTCTAGCCCAGACTTCTCTCCTGAGCTCCAGGCCTATGTGTCCAGGTGCCTGCTGGGATTCCTATTAGATGTTGCGTGGCTACCGCCAACTCAGAATGCCCATGTCTGAACTGCTAGGCTTTCCTGCCAAAATGATCATCTCTTAATACTGCCCCTGTCTTGGCTAACAGAAAAAATCAATATCTACATAGTGGCCTGAGTCTCGATTTTGAGGCATAGAAACTCTCCCTGTCCCTCTCCTCCCATATCCAATCAAATATATTTACCTTCCTATTTTCCTTCTGGTGCAGGACCCCCTCCGAGACAGGGTTTCTGTCTCATTACTTAGCATCCCTGCCTAGCCCAAGGCTTAACTTACAATATATATGTTTTTAATAAATGTCTAATGAATAGGAATTTTTTATAGCTTGCTATTTTCTATTGCAAGAACACACACATACACACTAACAAACACATGTGTGTGCCTGGCGTGCATACGTGTAGCATTCACCAGTATTCACACAAGTCTTTCAAGTTCAGCCCGTTCTGTCAGTCCTTTAACTCCCTCAGTTTACTGGTGAGATTGTTGCTGGGACAAGCGTACAGACATGTGTAAATCTCTAAGGGGATATGGGTTGCCAGTTCTGCCATGATGGTGCTTCATTCCTCCTGGCTAGTTAAGCCACATATTCCATTCTGCCAAACCATTCTCAGACTTTTCTCATTTTCTCTCTCTTTTGTTAACAAATGTTTTAAAACATGTTTTTTAAAGAAAAGAAAATAAAATCCTCCCCTAAGAAATTATCTTGGCCCCGATGAGAATATACTTTGGCTTCCCAGTTGAGCATTTTCCATTCTGTCACTGAGATGTATTTGGGGAAAACAACAAATAACCCCTGAGCTCTGCCATTGTTTCTTTACGGGTTATGTTTCATGCTCTGCTGCTCAGCCGACAGGGAGGAGGCTTAACTGACAAACCCAATTTCTGTAGCTCTGCTGATACCATCCATGATTCAAAGCCACAGTAAAAAATTACAAATCAACCTCAGCCACTTTTTTTTGTTGTTCTTCTTACTGAGAAACAAACATTCACAGACAAAGAAGTTCCATGTTTGCCAAGTGGGACCAAACAATCATGGGGTGGATTTGTAGAAAACAATTGTGAAACTATGGGGGGTGGAATTATTGAGGCTAGAAAAAGCAAATGACTTGGTTTCCCTGGATTGCCAGACCTTATAAACCACCTCCTTTTATGCAGCCTCCATCCTGCACTAAGCCTGGTGTATTTATTAGTTGTTTTCTCATCTTGAAATTGAACCAAAATTGTGTGACTCTGTTACAGTATTTGAATAACTACTCAACAACCACTTTGACTTGGGAAAATTATTGCACAAATAGCATTTCCAGAGTCCACTTGTGTTCGTCCCCAGTCACGTCCCTTGCCAATGTGTCGTTAGCTGTGTAAGTGACGTTGTTCTGCTTTGCTCTGCATGTGTGTTACTTCTGCTTGGTCTGTCTTCCTTCAGCTGGAGCATCAGTCACAGTTCTACTCCTTCTCAATATCCAACATACCTATCACCTCCTCTCAAAGCCTTTCAGGGTCATGCTATCATGTGTATATCTGCTCATATTTATTCAGCTGAGCCCTAGTGGGTGCATAATGGGTGTCTGGTAAGTAATATTAACATGTGGCTCTGGAAATTGCTAGTTTTATAGTACTGTGTTCTTATTTTTTATGTCAACAACAAAAGACGTATCAAAAAGTTGTTTTCTTTTTCATATAGAAAACACAAGAGAAAGGTATGTTTGTTGAAGAAATACTGTTACACAGTTTGGTAAAACTTTTTTTTCCCTAAAATATTTCAAATTA
The DNA here is from genome assembly GCA_963575145.1 of Galago senegalensis. Classification (NCBI taxonomy): domain Eukaryota; kingdom Metazoa; phylum Chordata; class Mammalia; order Primates; family Galagidae; genus Galago; species Galago senegalensis. Next base: position 50,998 of record CAUYTI010129258.1, read on the forward strand.
GAAAAAATTGTACAGAACCCCCAAAAACACTATAGGGACAATACATGATGACTAAATCGTACTTTAGCAGCACATTGCTTCTTAGATGCTACTGAATTCTCTGCACTCAGGGAGGACCAGTGTTACACAGACCCGAACCTACTTATCTTTACATTTGATATATATTTTAGGATTCCTGTTCAGCTTGTTCGATTTCTTGCTCTCATTTTACCTGTATTCTTAGTAAAGTTAGTTCTTTGTAAGTGTCCAGAGGAAAAGTAGTTAGAAACATGCTGAGAACTGAGAGGTAGGCAGTTCAAGTTCAAATTTGTTGCGAAGAAGCTACAAATAACCTACTTTCCATCTAAATTAAGGTAGCCTGTAGTTTTATAAACCAAAGCATGATCGTGGGGTGCTAATTTAGGGAACTCTTCTGCAGAAACCATGACACAATCAACTTGCTCATCAACCATAGTTGGAAATTGTGCCCAGGTCTACAATTTGTAATTAACGGGTTGGGGTTGAATCAAGAGGTGGCTGAGAGTTCATCCACAAAGGTGATTAAAGGATTCGGGTAGAACTGTGAAGGAATTTAAAGAAACTTGGATTAGTCAGTTTGGGAGGAAAGAAGGATAAAGGGCAATTTAATAGCAATCTTTACATACATAAGGACAGAATGTAGTGACCTGTGTTTTCCATCTCACCTGGGAACAACACAAAACATTTAACCTGCAAGGTGAAGGATTTGGGGTAGACATAGGAAAACATCTATTAACAGGCAAAATTGGAGAGGACTACTGAAAAGTATAGCAGAATTTTGATCTCTGAGGCTTAAAAATATATATTTTCTATTCCCAGGTGTTTCCAGCTGAGGCATAGAAACAAAGGCATGGAGTTGATGGTTTCCTGGAAATCTATCCATTGTGTGACAATTATTATTGTAAAAATCTTATTCCTGGGTAGCAGGGAGGAGCAAGTCTGCCACTGAAGTCAGTGTGACGAGGAAGGGCACCATGGCGAGAGTCAGGGAACCTGGCTGCTCTCTGGGGAATAATGCAGTTACTGGGTGTTCTTTACTTGTCACCTAGCTTCTCTGTACTTACGTTTCTTTATCTGTAAAATGAGAGAACCAATGTACGTGGCTTAAGATGGGGTTTAAGAGATGGAAAGCACAGCAATTTTCAGTAAACACAGGGTAATAGCCTCTTCAGGGCCAGCGTTGAGTAAGACTCCTTTAAGTATTCTCTTATTTTTCAATCACCTCATCCAACCCATTTTACAGATGAGCTAACCGAAGGTCAGAGAGCCTAAGTGACTTGCCAGTTTTACACAGGTTGCTTCAGATCTGAATAGGACCCAAACGTCCTAAGTCTTAGGCCAGGACTCTTATTTTTTGGAGCTAGGTCTTTGGTAATCATGCTTTGATACAATATTTGAGAATCCTGTATAGTTTTTCTTTTCTTCATTTCCCTTTTTTCTCCCCTTCCAGAAATGTTCATTGTGTCCTATTATATGGTAGGCATTGTGCACCTTGGAGTTCTGAGAGTCTTTAAGGACTTTTAAAGGGTTGAGTGGTTCAGATAGTGAAGACGACTTTTGGAGTTTTCCAGGCACATAGATACCTGTAATGGTGTAATAATGTCTCCTTGTCACAGTCTTTGGCCAAATTGGAGTAACCAGAGGTTGAGATACACATCTTCCCACACCCAGAAGTTTGGGTCCCTCTGGCTCTGCCCAGGAAGGCAGCAGGACATGCCTGCCTTGCCTTGGACTGTTTCTTTCCTTCTTCTCCCTTTCCCCAGGCCACAGGTGTGGCCCTTCAACATGGCTCAGACACAGGTGGAACTTTCCTAACTCCAAGTACTGGTTCTGCGGCCCTAGGACTGCACTCCTTCCCCCCCTTGAGTATAGGGCTGTAGCCAGTCATTCTTTCTAAAGACTGTCTAGCTTTCAACCCCTGTTCTGCCACTCATCAACTACTGTTCTGAGGTAATTACTTATCCATTCTTTGACATGGGGTAATACTGATACTTACCTCAGAGGCCTGTTATAAGAATTAAATAAAACGGCTCAGAACCCATAGCTCAGTGGTTAGGGTACCAGCCACATACACCAGAGCTGGCAGGTTTGAACCCAGCCTGGGCCTGCCAAACAACAGTGACAATTACAACAACAACAAAAAATAGCTGGGCATTGTGGTGGGCACCTGTAGTCCCAGCTACTTGGGAGGCTGAGGCAAGAGAATTGCTTAAGCCGAAGAGTTTGAGGTTGCTGTGAGCTTTGATGCCATGACACTCTTACCCAGGGCACCATAGGGAAACTTTGTCTTTAAAAGGGGGGGGGGAGTGGAGGAACTATATTCATTCATTTATTAATGTACTCATTAAATTTGAAAAGATGTTTTTCCATCTACCAACTCTTGGCCTCGTGTAATTCTCTAGACCTAACACATCTAGATAAAGAGCCTACATAGAGTCTCTCCAGTTAGTTAGTTCTACCCCCCTTCATGAAGCTCTAGTACTTTTTACTTCTTCTGTATTCTTTTCTGTCTAATAAAAATCCTATCTTACCCAATATTGATCTGTGGTCCGTGAGTTCATTCTTTGAATCCCTGAGACCAAGGACCTACTGAAGATTTAAATTCCAGTGTCATATTTGGTGATGTCCAGGATTGAAGATCTGTGAAGAACTTCAGAAAAAACTTGAAGATATTCAGAAAGAAACAGATTGGAGAAAAGAAGAATTCCAGTCTGAAGCACAAATTTAACAGTGGAATATTGAGCAAAACACCTAGTTGAGAAAGCGAGAATACAGTGAAGAAGGGGTAGTACTCCAGAAGAGCACAAATCCAAGTTGTGGATGAGGAAGAACAGTATGGAGGTTCCTCAACAAAGCTCAAAATAGGACTGCCATATGATTCAGCAGTCCTACTGCCAGCTATAATAATTAAAAATTTAAAAAGAAGGGAGGAGCTAGATGGTGGCCAAGTAATAGCTTCCTTGCAACTAGGCACAGAGAGACTGGGGAGAGAAGACTACAGGCATCTCTGGCTGGTGGGATCTGCCCAGAAACATCCCTTTGAGGACACAGTGAGTCGGCGAGAGACTTCTGGACCCAATGAGGAGGACAAAAGCAGTGGAGAACTGGACTCATCAAAACCCTAGTCCAGAGGCATGGTAACTTAAAGAGCAAGAGGAAGTGAAAGGAAAATTAGGGCAACGAAACAGATAAAAGAAAACACTTATGAGGAAGAATCAGCAGAAAAATCCTGGCAACATGAAAAACCAGTCCAGAGCAACCCTCTCAAGGGATCATGAGGTAGCTACTGCAGAGGATTCCACCTATAAAGAAATGTTAGAAATGATAGAAAGGGGATTTAGAATACAGATGATGGAAACAATGAAGGAAATGATGGACACAATGACGGAAACTGCTGATAAAGTGGAAAATAACCAAAAGGAAATCCAAAAACAGAATCAAATAAGAGATGAACAGTATGAAGAATATAGAAAGTATATAACAGAGCTGAAGGAACTGAAGCAGTCAATTAGGGAATTTAAAGATGCAATAGGTATCAACAGCAGATTAGACCATGCAGAAGAAAGAATCTTAGGGGTAGAGGACAAAGCTCTTGAGATAACTCAGATAGTTAAAGAGGCAGAAAAGAAGAGAAAGAAAGCAGAACGTTCACTGACAGAATTATGGGACTTTATGAAGCATTCAAACATACAATAGGTATCCCAGAAGGGGAAGAAGAATGCCCCAGGGGAATGGAAGCCATACTAGAGAATATTGCAAATGAAAATTTCCCAATATCACCAAAGATTCTGACACACTCCTTTCAGAGGGATATTGGACACCAGGTCACCTCAACTCTAACCGAGCTTCTCCAAGACACATTGTGATGAACCTGTCTAAAGTCAAGACAAAAGAAAGATTCTTCAAGCTGCCAGGAGTAAGTGCGAGTTGACCTATAGGGGCAAATCCATCAGGGTGACTACAGACTTCTCTAATGAAACTTTTCAAGCAAGGAGAGAATGGTTATCTGCCTTTAATCTACTTAAACAGAACAATTTCCAGCCCAGAATTCTATATCCTGCTAAGCTAAGCTTTAAAATTGATGGAGAAATCAAATCATTTACTGATACATAAACATTGAGGAAATTCACCACAACAAGGTCAGCTCTACAGGAAATACTTCAACCCATTCTATACACTGATTATCACAATGGATCAACAGCAAAGTAAGAACTCAGAAATTAAAGGACAGAACCTGACTTACACAATGATGCAAAAGATAAAACTAAGCAATGAACTCTCAGAAAATAAGATGAATAGAACACTGCCACACTTATTAATTATCTCAATAAATGTTAATGGCTTGAATTCCCCACTGAAGAGGCATAGATTGGCTGACTGGTTTAAAAAACACAAGCCATCCATTTGCTGTCTGTAGGAAACACACCTAGCTTCAAAAGATAAATTAAAACTCTGAGTTAAGGGTTGGAAAACAATTTTTCAGGCAAACGGAATTCAGAAGAAAAGAGGAGTTGCAATCTTATTTTCAGATACATGTGGACTTAAAGTAACTAAAGTCAAAAAAGACAAAGATGGTCACTTTATACTGGTCAAGGGAAAAATACAAGAAGACATTTCAATTCTAAATATACACGCAACTTAAATGCTTCCAGATTCTTGAAACAGACCTTACTCAGTCTGAGCAATATGATATCCTATAACACCATAGTAATAGGGGACTTTAACACTCCTCTTAGAGAGCTGGACAGATCCTCTAAACAGAAATTAAACAAAAATATAAGGGACTTAAATGAGACCCTAGAACAACTGTGCTTCATAGATGCATATAGAACACTCCATCCCCAAACTAAAGAATATACATTCTTCTCATCATCCCATGTAACATTCTCTTTTCCAAAATTGATCATATCCAGGGCACAAAATAAATCTCAACAGAATCAAAAGAGTTGAAATTTTACCTTGTATCTTCTCAGACTAGAAGCCACTAAAGGTGGGAACTCAACTCCAAGAAAAATGTTGAACCCCATACAAAGGCATGGAAATTAAACAACCTTCTGTTGAATGACAGTTGGGTACAGGAAGAAATAAAAGAGGAAATCATTAACTTCCTTTAGCATAACAACAGTGAAGACACAAGCTACCAAAACCTGTGGGATACTGCAAAAGCAATTCTGAGAGGTAAATTTATTGGTTTAGATATCTACATTCAAAAAACAGAAAGAGAGCACATCAACAAACTCATAAGCCATCTAAACCCAGCAGAAGAAAAGAAATATCCAAAATTAAATCAGAGATCAATGAAATTGAAAACAAATGAATCATTCAGAAAATCGATGAAACAAGGAGTTGGGTTTTTTAAAAAAAATAAAGAAATAGGCTTGGCACCTGCGGCTCAAGTGGCTAAGGCGCCAGCCGCATACACCTAAGGTGGCAGGTTCGAATCTAGCCCGGGCCCGCCAAACAACAATGACAGCTGCAACCAAAAAAAAAAAAAAAAAAAAAAAATAGCCAGGCATTGTGGCAGGCACCTGTGGTCCCAGCTACTTGGGAGGCTGAGGCAGGAGACTTGCTTGAGCCCAGGAGTTGGAGGTTGCTGTGATCTGTGATGCCACAGCACTCTACCCAGGAGGACAGCTTGAGGCTCTGTATAAAAAAAAAAAAAAAGAAATAAAATAGATAAACCTTTGGCCAGACTAACTAGAAATAGAAAAGTAAAATCTCTAGTAACCTCAGTCAGAAATGATAAAGAAGAAATAACAACTGATGCCACGGAGATAGAAGGGATCATCTCTGAATACTAGCAGAAACTCTATGCCCAGAAATTTGATAATGTGAAGGAAATGGATCAATATTTGGAATCACACCCTCTCCCTAGACTTAGGCAGGAAGAAATAGAGCTCCTGAACAGACCAATTTCAAGCACTGAGATTAAAGAAACAATAAAAAATCTTCTGACCAAAAAATGCTTCATACCAGAATTCTATCAAACCTTCAAGGAAGAGCTTATTCCCGTACTGCAGAAATTGTACCAAAAAATTGAGGAGGAAGGAATCTTCCCTAACACGTTCTACAAAGCAAGCATCACCCTGATACCAAAACCAGGAAAGACCCAACCAAAAAGGAGAATTTCAGACCAATTTCACTGACTATAGATGCAAAAATTCTCAACGAAATCCTAGCGAATAGAGTACAGCTTATCATCAAAAAAGTCATACATCATGATCAAGTAGGTTTCATCCCACGGATGCAAGGATGGTTTAACATATGCAAGACCATAAACCTTATCCTTCTGTCTTAACAGAAGCAAAAACAAAGACCATATGATCTTCTCAATAGATGCAGATAAAGCATTTGATAAAATTCAGCATCCTTTTCTAATTAGCACACTGAAGAGTATAGGCATACGTGGCACATTTCTTAAACTGATTGAAGCTATCTATGACAACTCCACAGCTAATATTTTACTGAATGTTATAAAACTGAAAGCTTTTCCTCTTAGAACTGGAACCAGACAAGGTTGTCGTCTGTCACCATTACTATTCAACATAGCGCTGGAAGTTCTAGCCAATATCACTAGGCAAGACAAGGAAATAAAGGGCATCCAAATGAGAGCAGAGGAGGTCAAACTCTCCCTTTTTGCTAAAGATCTGATTTCTGGAAGTCATCAAAAAATATAGTAATATGTATAGTAATGTCTCAGGATATGAAATCAGCGTCCACAAGTCAGTAGCCTTTGTATACGGCAATAACAGTCGAGATGAGAGGGTAATTAAGGACACAACTCCCTTCACTGAAGCTTCAAAGAAAATGAAATACCTAGGAATATACCTAACAAAAGAGGTGAAGGACCTCTATAAAGAAAATTATGAAATCCTAAGAAAGGAAATAGGAGAGGATATTAACAAATGGAAGAACATACCATGGTTGAGGCTGGGAAAAATCAACATTGTTAAATGTCTATACTTTCCAAAGTGATCTACCAATTCAGTGCCATCCCTATTAAAATACCAATATAGTACTTTCAAGACTTGGAAAAAATGATTATGTATTTTGTTTGGAACCAGAAAAAAAACCCGTATAGCTAAGGCAGTTCTTAGTATTAAAAACAAATACTGGGCATCAGGATACCAGATTTTAGGCTGTACTACAAGGCCATAGTAGTCAAGACAGCATGGTACAGGCACAAAAATAGAGACAGACATTTGGAATCATATAGAAAACCAGGAAATGAAACCAACAATTTACAACCACCTAATCTTTGATAAACCAAACAAGAACATACCTTGGGGGAAAGATTCCCTATTCAATAAATGGTGCTGGGAGAACTGGACAGCCACATGTAAAAGACTGAAACTGGACCCACACCTTTCTCCACTCACAAAAATTGATTCAAGATGGATAAAGGACTTAAATTTAAGGCATGAAATACTAAAAATCCTCAAAGAAAGCATAGGAATAACACTGGAAGATATCGGCCTGGGGAAAGACTTCATGAAGAAGACTGCCGTAGCAATTGCAACAATAACAAAAATAAACAAATGGGACTTAATTAAACTGAAAAGCTTCTGTACAGCTAAGGAGACAACAACCAAAGCAAATAGACAACCTACACAATGTGAAAGGATATTTGCATATTTTGAATCAGACAAAAACTTGATAAGTAGGATATAGAGAATTCAAATTAATCCACATGAAAAAAGCCAACAATCCCATATATCAGTGGGCACAAGACATGAATAGAACCTTCTCTAAAGAAGACAAATGAGGCTCGGTGCCTATAGCTCAACTGGCTAAGGCACCAGCCACGTACACCTAAGGTGGCGGGTTCGAATCCCCAGCCCGGACCCGCCAAACAACAATGACGGCTGCAACCAAAAAATAGCCGGGCGTTGTGGCGGGCGCCTGTGGTCCCAGC
>CAUYTI010129259.1:0-21906 GCA_963575145.1 Galago senegalensis
TTCTCCCATTCTGATGGCTGTCTGCTTGCCTTACTTACTGTGTTCTTGGCTGTGCAGAAGCTCTTTAGTTTCATCAGGTCCCAATAGTGTATTTTTGATGATGCTTCAATTGCCCGGGTGTCCTCTTCATAAAATGTTCGCCCAGGCCGATTTCTTCAAGTGTTTTTCCTACACTTTCTTCTAGTATTTTTATGGTTTCATGTCTTAAGTTTTAATCTTTAATCCAGTGAGAGTCTAACTTAGTTAATGGTGAAGGGTGTGGGTCCAGTTTCAGTCTTCTACAGGGTTGCCAGCCAGTTCTCCCAGCACCATTTTTTAAATAAGGAATCTTTTCCCGACTCAATGTTTTTTATTGGCTTGTCAAAGATCAGGTACCGGTAAGTAATTGGTTTCATCTGTTGGCTCTCTATTCTGTTCCATACATCTACCTATCTATTTTTGTGCCAGTACCATGCTGTTTTGATCACTATGGATTTGTAGTATAGTCTGAGGTCTAGTAGCGTGATTCCTCCCACTTTGTTTTTATTCCTAAGTAATGTCTTGGCTATTCGAGATTTTTTCTGATTCCATATAAAATGAAGTATTATTTTTTCAAGATCTTTAAAATATGACAGTGGAGTTTTAATGGGGATTGCATTGAAATTATATATTGCTTTGGGTAGTATGAACATTTTAACAATGTTGATTCTTCCCAGCCATGAGCATGGTATGTTTTTCCATTTGTTAACATTTTCAGCTATTTTTTTTCTTTAGAGTTTCATAGTTCTCTTTATAGAGATCTTTCACATCCTTTGTTAGGTAAACTCCTAAATATTTCATCTTCTTTGGCACTACTGTGAACGGGATAGAGTCTTTGACTGCTTTTTCAGCTTGGCTGCTGTTGGTATGTACAAAGGCTACAGATTTATGAGTGTTGATTTTGTAACCTGAGACGCTGCTGTATTCCTTGATCACTTCTAGGAGTTTTGCAGTAGAATCCCTGGTGTTTTCCAGATATACTGTCATATCATCTGCGAAAAGTGAAAGTTTAATCTCTTCTGACCCTATATGATGCCCTTAATTGCCTTTTCTTCTCCAATTGCGATAGCTAAAACTTCCATTACGATGTTAAAGAGCAACAGAGACTAAAATGTTTCTTAATGCCCATTCAGTTCACCTCTCTAAATAGAGTCATTATTGCAATTATTATAATAATCATTATTTCAGTTTCTTAAGTATTTTCTGAGAGTTATTGATGAGTTTACAGGCATACAAGTACCATTTACATTTATAATTCTATTTTTAATTGTTTTCATGTTTTCCAAACTAATAGGAGAAAATATTATCCTCTCTCATTTTTATTTTTCATTTGCTTTTTCATGTTTGGAGGTTAAACTATCTTTTCAAGTATTCATTAGGTACTTGAATTACTTCTCCCTGAGTTATTCTCATATCCTTTGTGTATTTTTGGTCTCTTTCTTAATTGTTAGGAGTGTTTTCTATATTATATAAATTATCCCTTTGTTATATAATTACCAATGTTTTCTTTTATGCATGTGTTTTACAATATAGAATGCAGATTTATACATTGTTTTCTATTTACTTCCATTAATTTATTTTAATTCAAAGGTCATAAGTAAATGTTTGAACTATATCCTTTGCACAAAATATACTATCTAATTATCTTAACATGATTTACTGAAATTTATATATTTACCATAGATTTGAAATGAACTTCATATCATATTTTAAGTTTCTACATCTAGTTTTTTATCTATTTTTAGATTTAATGATCTATTCTAATTGCCTGTCTATACAATGACATGTTTAACTTTTAAAAAGCTTATATTCCCCATCATTAAATATTTATTCAATAACCCTAAGAATCAATATGCAGGTATTAAAGCATACATATTTTTTAAAAAATCTGTACCCTCTTCGCATTATCTGTATTAAATGAGACCTTGAAATCCTGGACCTTTTTCTTAATGTAAAAGAGAAGGGAGAGGGGATTAAAAAAGAACTGGAATAACAATAGGCCAGGCCAGATAGTAGATTTTTTCAAGGTAAAGATTTCTTTGTAAATAGAAGTTTTATCATTAACATCTCATACATAAATCTGCTGTAGTTTTTCCCATTGCATAATGTATTTTTTTGTAATATATTTTTGTCTCAAAGTGAGATAACAACTCAAAATTAAAGCTGAATCTTATTACCTCGAGGCCCCTGAGTTGCATAACATCATTTGGCTTCACTTATTTTTGCAGCTAATAATTTAATATGATAAAATAGAAGGTTGAGATAAATTATAATATTATCAGTTTCGCTAACTGTATTTATGCAAATCAGGGGATACACTGATATCTTTCAGAAACTTTGGGAAAGTGTGACAGATTCTTCATTATATATCCAAAAATCCTTTCTTCTCATTTTCTTTCTTTTTTTTTTTTTTTTTTGAGACAGAGCCTCAAGCTGTCCCCCTGAGTAGAGTGCCATGGCATGACAGCTCACAGCAACCTCCAACTCCTGTGCTCAAGCGAGTCTCTTGCCTCTGCCTCCCAAGTAGCTGGGACCACAGGCGCCCACCACAACGCCCGGCTATTTTTTTTTTTTTTTTTTTTGGTTGCAGCCGTCATTATTGTTTTGGCGGGTCCAGGCTGGGGATTCGAACCTGCCACCTTAGGTGTACGTGGCTGGCACCTTAGCTGGTTGAGCTATAGGCGCCGAGCCTCATTTTCTTTTTTAAGGTGTGATTGTTCAAAGGTAGATATCCCTGGGTCTCAGGAAATGTACCCCTTTCTTTGTTCCCAGAGGCCAAATCCTGACCAGTCCAAACTTACTATCCTCTCAGTCTCTTTCCCTGTGGCAGAACTGACCATGATGATGGAAAGAGTCCCCTGGTGGGCTTCTGAGGGTTCATTTCCCAGATAAAGGAGAATGCTTCCTAGTGCCACCTTTTTCACTTTGTTCCTATTTTCAATCATTTTTGTTTTTGCCAATCTAACAAGAGAAAATACTATTCTGTCTCATTTTTATATTTCATTTGTTTTTTCATCTGTGGTAAACTATCTTTTTAGATATTTATGAGATACTTAACCTTACTTCCCTCAGAGTCATTCTTATGTCCTTTGGATTTTCAATACACTGCATGTATATTCAATCACACCTTGAACTAGGTATGATTCTTGAAGTTGTAGTAGCCATTTTACACTGTGAGGGAGTAATATGGTCACAAAGATAGTGTTACGGATCTCCTGTATTAATCGCTATTTGCCGATAGGTGTGGGAAAGAATCATTATGGAACATAATACGACTCCAAGGAATATACCTGTACTTCTTCCTAACTTGATATATTACCTTAATGAAGCATATAATACTGGAAGGTCTATTAATAAAACATTTCAAATAGTGGATTCTACAGTCTTCAAAAATGTGTTGCTGACCCTACCTTAAATTCTTTTTTTTTTAAATTTAACATTTTGTTAAAACATGACTGTATACATTGATACAATGTATACAATGGGGTACAATGTCATGATTGGATATACAATACAGAATGCCCAAATCACACTGATTAACATATCATCATCTCACTTATTTTTTGTGGTAAGACATATTTTACTCTTAATTACTTTGAAATTGTACCCTTGCATTGTGCACATTAGACAAGATCACACCAAATGCCCTCCCTCCTCCCACCAATGGTCTTCCGCCCTTCTCTCCCCTCTCCTTCTTCTTCCTCCTTCTTGCTAGAGTATATTGTGTTTTATCATTCATATGAATGTGTAAGTGATTATATATTGGTTTCATAATAGTTCTGAGTACATTGGATACTTTTTTCCCCATTCTTGAGATACTTTATTATGAAGAAAATGTTCCAACTCCATCCATGTAAATACAAAAGATGTAAAATCTCTATCTTTTCTTATGGCTGAATAGTATTCCATGGTATACATTTACCACATTTTGTTAATCCATTCATGGATTGATGGGCATTTGGGTTGCTTCCACAACTTGGAAGTTATGAATTGGGCTCCAATAAACATTATGGTGCAAATGTCTTTGTTCTTCTGGGCAAATACCTAGTAATGGAATTGTGTGACCAAATGGAAAGTCAACTTTTAATTCCTTAAGGAGTCTCTATACTTCTTTCCATTAAGGTTGCACTAATTTGCAATCCCACCAGCAGTGTAGAAGCATTTCCTTCTCTCCACATCCATGCCAGCATCTTGTAGTTTCAGGACTTTGTGATGTGGGCTATTCTTACTGGGGTTAGATGGTATCTCAAAATGGTTTTGATTTGCATTTCTATGATGATTAAAGACAATGAGCATTTTTTCATGCGTTTGTTGACCATTTGTCTGTCATCTTTAGAGAAGTTTCTGTTTAAGTCTCTTGCCCACAAAGAAATGAGGTTGTTTGTTCTTTTCTTATTGATTAATTTGAGTTCTGTGTAGATTCTAGTTATCAGACCTTTGTCAGATTCATAACATGCAAAAATTTTCTCCTATTCCAAAGGCTGTCTGCTTTATTTTAGCGCTCTTAGCTATGCACAGCTTTTTAGCTTGATCAAATTCCAGTAATTTATTTTTGGGGTTGCTTCAATTTCTAGGGGGTTCTTCTGCACAAAATATTTACGTAGTTTAATATCTTCAAGCCTTTCCCCTGAATTTTCTCATAGTATTTTTAAATCTTAAATTTAAATCTTTTATCCAGTGAGAATTAATTTTTTGTTAGCAGTGAGAGATGTGGTTCCAGTTTCTGTCTTCTACAAGTTGCTAGCCGGTTCTCCCAGCACTATTTGTTAAATAGAGATTCTTTTCCCCAGTGAATGTTTTTGTTAGAGTTATCAAAGATCAAATGACAGTATGTGGCTGGGTTCATCTCTAAATTCTCTATTCTGTTCCAAGTATCTACGTCTCTATTTTTGGACCAGTACTAAGCTGTTTGGGTCACTATAGATTTTGTAGTATAACTTGAAGTCCAGTAGTGTGATGACTCAGATTCATTCTTATTTTCTTATTACATATAAAATGAAGTATTATTTTTTAATGTTTTTTAAAGTATGGCATTAGTGCTTTGATGGTATTGCATTAAATCTGTAATTTGGGTCGGCATTCACCACCCAGTCTTCTCAATGGTTATCTGTAGCACACAGACAGATATCCTTTCGCAACCAACTCCTTCTCATTTACATTAATTTGTCTGTTAAGGTTTAACATACACTAAATACAACTGTAATGAAAGTGAAATATTTTTTTTTCACTGATCAATTTAGGTAGTTGGCAATTATTATATTACATTTACTCACCTTTCAAGACTTTCTTTTTGATTTTAATAGAAAGATGCACATTTTGCAATAACAAAGCTAAATAGAGTATAATAAAAATACGTGGGAAGGAATTTAATTTCACAGTAAAGTGGAAAAATTACTATGAAATGTTTACATTTCAGTTCTTATCTTAGAACACAAATGTGACGCTGAGGGTCTGCCAGCCACATTTCCTCTTTGCCAACTGGCTCCTCACTAGCTTCTCCCAATCGGAGCACTAGAATAAGTGCAGAAGGTAAGAGCGGGGAGGAAGGGCTTTCTCTTCCCTGTGTGCTAGCCACTCTTGTAGGCCTTGCCTGGTGCTGGCCTTGCCTTTGGGCAGCAGCAGTTGCTTTCAGTTTCCAGAATCCTTGCCATTCTCAGAACCAGCCTTGACAATGAAGTGAGCACCAACCAGATGACATTCTTTCCTCAGTGTCTGAGCCCAACTACACAACCATATTCTTTTAAATTCCAGAGACACCAAAATTAGTCTTGTAGTGTCTGCTCCTCGGAGTCCTGGGTTACAGGTGTATGGGTCCTTCCTCCAAACTACTAGCTTCTGGCAACCCAAACTCTTTTTTTGGCCCTGAAAGTTAGGGGTATTAGCTACATATTGCAGTTATTATCCTTCTTCAACTCAATATTCTTTTCCTCTCTTGATTTTCTAACATTAACTTAGCTAACTTACCATATATACATGGGTGTATATATAGCCATATATGTATATAGTTCTCTTTTGGCCAGGGCTGGATTTGAACTTGCTACCTCTGGCATATGGGGCTGGCACCCTACTCCTTTGAGCCACAGGTGCTGCCCTATAGTACTCTTTTTAAAAATAACTTATTTAGTTTTTATTTTCCTATGTACACTGTGGATAATACACACTATAATTATAAAAAGATTTCAAATCCATAGTAAAACAATAAGATGAGTTTCAAAGATAGTTCCTATTAATTTTGTTAGATGCTAATTGTTTTGAAATATGTTTTAAATATTCATTATTGGTCCCAGAACACAGATTTCTATAATGACAATCTTTTCTGAAGGAACATCTTAAATAGGCTTAATAAATGAGATGGCAATGGATGATTTCTTCATGTTCTTCCTAGGTCAGGGAAGATGTCTAACCTTAACTATCATTCCTTTCTCTGATTTTATGTTCACTTTACATTATCAACTCCCTAGTTCAACTATTACTATATACTGCACTCTTTTTGCTATATTATTTCATTCTCACAAATGTGAATGTAAGTTACTTGTGGTTAATGAATTCTTTTTGTTTGATCAACTATAACTTCATTTGATAAGTATTTATTTATAAATTTGTCTATAACTCACCAACTTTTTATTTATAAAGATTTCATTTAAAGGCATAAAGGAAAGGGAATGCAGAAAGATGAGGAAAAAACCATAAAATACTTAAGAAATATTGATAAACAGATTTCAATTTGTTGACTTACTTTAATAAAAACTATACTTTTTTTTATTAATTGAAACTACATTGAATATTATCAATTCAGCATTAATAATACTTGAATATTTATTTCTAAATAATTAATGTCTATTTATATGAATAGAACATTTTAATAATTTATATAATATTCTCAAAATTATTTGAAATGAAATAAATGATACTTGCCTACATATTATCTTTTTAAACATTATTTTTTAGTTGGCAGATAAAAATTATATATGTATGTTACATGTTATTTTGAAATATATACACATTAGTGAATAGCTAAATCAAGCTAGTTGACATATGCATTACCTCATATATTTATCTTCTTTTTCTTGGTGGCAAAAACACGTGTAGTCTGTTCTCTTTGCAATTTTTAAGATACAATATATTGCTATTATAAGCAGTCACCATATTGTACTATACATCTTTTGAGATTATTCATCACTCTAATTGACATTGTGTATCCTTTGAGCAATATCTCATCAGTTTACTGCCTAGCCCCACTCCTCAGCCACTGGTAACCACTATTATATTCCTCTGTTTATTCAATGTCTTTAAATTCTACATATAAGTGAGATCATGCAGTATTTGTCTTTGTGTGCCTGTCTTCTTTCACTTAATATGTCCTTCAGGTTCCTTCATTTTGTCATCAATGCTAGAATTTCCTTCTTTTTAAAGGCTGGATAGCATTTTATTGTGTGTGCATACACTACCTTTTCTTTATCCATTTATTGAGTGATACACAGTTAGACTGATTCCATATCTTGCCTCTTGAGAATGATGCTGCAATGAAGAAGGAAGTAGAGATATCTCTTTGACATACCATTTTCATTTCCTTTGGATTTATTCCAAGTAGAGGGATTGCTGAATCCTATGGTAGTTATATTTTTAGTTTGTTTTTTAAAAAACCTCCATGCTGCTTTCCATAATAGCCTTACTAGTCTAGTCTACATGTCTAACAACAGCATGCAAGATTTCCCATTTGTCCTTATCTTCTCCAACACTTGTTATTGTTCACCTTTTTGACAAAAATCATTCTAATAGTTGTGAGGTGTTATATCTTGTAGTTTTGATTTTGATTTCTCTGATGTTTAGTGCTTTTGAACATTCTTTATATACTAGTTTGCCATTCCTAACTCTATTTAGATCTTTTCCAATTTTTTTAATCAGGCTATTTGTTTCCTTGCTGTTGATTTGTTTGAGTTCTTAAATATTTTGGATATTAAACCTTTATTGGATGTATGATTTACAAATATATTCTCCAATTCCATAGATTGTCTCTTTATTAATTTTTGTCTTCAATGTAATCCCACTTGTCTCTTTTTGTTTTGTTGCCTGTGCTTTTGTGTCCTATCCATAAAAAAATTGCCAAGATCAATGTATGGACTTTTCCATGTATTTTTTCTTCTAGTGTTTTCATAGTTTGGAGTATTACATTTGAGTCTTTAATTTATTTTGACTTTATTTTTATATATAGTGAGAGCTAGGGGGTCTAGATTCATCTGTCTGCATTGAGTATACAGTTTCCTCAGAACCATTTATTGAAGAGCATGTCCTTTCAATGCAGTCACTGAAGAACAATGGATGTTCTTGGCACCTTTTAAAAAAAATCAGTGGGTTCTAAAGATGTGCAGGTTTTTTTTATAGGTTTTCCTTTCTGTCTCACTGGTCTGTCTATATTTACACCGGCATCATGCTTTTTGGTTACTCACAGTGTTTTAGTATATTTTGAACTTAGACAGTATGATGCCTCCAGCTTTGTTCCTTTTGCTCAGAAATATTTTGTCTATTCAGGGTCTTATGTGACTCTATACTAATTTTAAGACTGTTTTTCTTCTATTCCTGTAAAGAATATTATTTGTATTTTGATAGAGATTTCACTGAATCTTTAGATTGTTTTGGGTAATGTGGACATATTAACAATATTTATTCTTTGATTCTATAAAAATGTGATAGATTTTAATTTACTGGTGTGTTATTCAATGTCTTTTATCAATGTTTTAAAGATTTCACTGTACCAGTCTTTCACTTCCTTGGTTAAATTTATTTCTAATCTGGGGGGGTGGGGCTTTGGGTAGCTAATATAAATGGTATAGCTTTTCTGATTTCTTATTTAGATAATTGTTGTTAATCTATAGAAATGTAACTGATTTTTTAATATTGATTTTGTATTCTTCAACTTTACTCAATTTGGTTATTAGTTCTAATGAATTTTTGGTAGTGGGCTCTTTAGGGTTTTCTATACATAAGATAATATCATCTGAAAACAAGGACAACTTTACTTATTCTACTTCAAATGTAAATGTCTTTCCTTTTTTCTCTTATTTGATTACTCTGGCTAAGAGTTCCAATACTGTGTTGAATAGATGTGGCAGGAGTGGACATCGACATCTTGTTCCTGATCATAGAAGGAAAGCTTTCAAATTTCCACTGTTGAGTATGATATTAGCTACGGGTCTGTCACATGTGACATTTATGCAGGAATAACCCTTCTATATCATACTTGTTGAGGGGTTTTATCATGAAAGAATGTTTACTTTTGTCAAATGCTTTTTCTGACTCTACTGATTTTGTTTTTTATTCTTCATTCTATAAATAGAGGATATCACATTTATAGATTTACATATGTTGATCCTCCTTGTATCCCCTGGATAAATCCCATTTGATCATGAAAAATGATCTTTATAATGTGCTATTGAGTTCATTTTGCCAGTATTTGTCTAGGATTTTTTTTTTACATCAAGGTTTGTCATGGATACTGGCCTATAATTTGACCTTTTGCAGTGTTATTGCCTGGCTTTTGCATCAGGAGAGTGCTGGCCTCACTGAATAATTTTGGAAATAGTTTCATTTCAGTTTTTTGAAAAGGAATGAAAAGGAGTGATATTAATTATTTAAATGTAAAAAATATTTAAATGTGTGGTAGAATTATGTAGTGAGACCATCATATCTTGGCTTTGCTTTGATGGAAGGTGTTTTAGTATTGACTCAGTCTTCTTACTCATTATTGGTTAGGTCAGATTTTCTGCTTCTCAGTTTTCCAGTCTTTATAGGCTGTCAATATTTTATTTCAGTTAACTAACAATTAAAATTACGTTTTTTTTTTTTTACTATATTACAGATAAAAAACTGGAGCTTACACAATTTGCCACAAGGCACAAAGCTAGTCAATAGCAGAGGGAAATTAACCTTTTTTTTTTTTTTTTTGGTAGTGACAAGGCCTCATTCTGTCACCCAGGCTAGGTACTGTGGTGCCATCAAGACAACCTGTGCTTGATCCTTCTGCCTTACCCTCCCAGATAGCTGGAACTCTGATTACATGACATTGTGCTTGCCTAATTAAAAAAAAAAATTAGAAATGAGGTCTTTCTATGTATTCCAGAATAGTCTCAAGGTCCTAGGTTAAAGTAATATTTCAATCTCAGTCTCCTGAGTAGCTGGGATTACAGCTATAAGCCTCCACCCCTATGAGATAGCTGAGTGCCAATATCTGAGAAAATGAAAAATTTATCTCATACTTTTATACTGGAAAAATTGTTGCTTTAAATTTTTTCCTCTCTTTGCAGATTATTCAATTTCTTACTAGAATACTCTATTAGTTAGGGACCTCTTTGTTCCTATTCTCTAGCAGAAATTTTATAACTATTTGATCTCCAGCCAGTGACCTGTTTTCAGTCAGTTTATTCATATGAAAAATACATTTTAAAAATAAATGTATTTTTAAATGAGAAAATGAAATAACACAAATTCAAGTCAAAAAACATATGAAGAGGTTTTAGCTATGCAGGCACATCATGGAAAGTGCCTTTAGCACACAATGCCAAGCACATGATTGACACTCAAAAATCAACAATTTTAGGTCATGTGTATGTTCAATTTAGTAAATAGTTTTTATAAGCCTAAATTGTAGTTCATCATATTTCTACTTTAGAAGAAAGCTATTAAATTTAATCTATTTAAGGTAAAAATGCATTAAAATTTTATGTCTGTTAATACAAATGCTTGTTTAGGATCTTTGGTCTTTTGGGGAGTTTTTATTATATGTATGTATAATTTTTATGAGATGTAAAATGTTAGCCTTTGTTTAAAACAGACGTTTTCTCATTACATATTTGAATACAACCTTGAATTGTAGGAGAGCTGAAAGTAGAGAACAATGTAGTATAGATAAAAGGATTTAGATCATCCTGACATTGACTAGCTAGAACTATGGTACATGGTATTAGTGAACATGGGATGTTTTATAATACCAAAGTGATTGAAATCTTATATAGATATGTCTGTACTAACTGGGAAAGATCTACATCTTCTCAGAGGCTTTAAATTCTTTGAAAAATATTTTTAGCATCACTTCTAAGTTTTTATAACAAAGTAGAGTGGTTTAAATAGGATAGAAGCTCATTTCTTTCTCATATAACAGTCTGGATGGTCTGGCTCAGGGGATAACTGTGTTGCAGAAGGATGTTCCAGTAACTAGACTCCTTGAATCTTAGTTGTTCTGTTTTCTTTGCAGTTAAAAGCTTATTTCTCTCTATCAGAATTCCAGCTTACAAAAAAGAAAAAAGTCAGTCCTAGGCAAGTAATTTAATTGTGACAAAGGATGGAGAAATTGTACTCATCACTTCTGCTCCATTATTTGGTAAGAACTTAGTCACATAAATACATATAGCTAGCTATAAGGAAAGAAAATTTTATTCTATTGTGGTCATAGAATGAGGTCAATCAACATGACAAACTTTTTTATATTTTTAAGAATGATTTTCAGACTTACACATATTGAAAACATATATAGACTCTTTTGTCTTAGGGTAAAAGATTATATAAATATGTATATATAAGTATGTACCATATATAATCATGTTGCTATTATGAAGTTCATGATTGTTTATACCTTTTTGATAGAAGTATGTTACATTCATCCACTATGAATATACTTTTTTCCCTTTGTTATTCTATCAGTAAATAATCTCTCTCTTATAGAAAATGTGTTATTGCATGAAAATTCATAAATACTAAATATCTCTGGTGTCTTTTTCCCCTTTTTAATCTCCATTAATATCCTGACATAAATACTATTGTCCTTTAAATATTATGACCACAAAAAAACTTTTTAAAAAGCAGTAGTTACTTGAAAGTATCTCTGTTTTAAACTGTGTATATAATCACCATGTATATGGAGCAGAGGAAGGTATTATTGCCCAGAAAGGTGTCATTCTGACTTTCTTAGTTATTATGGTTGACTTGGTATTTACTGTTATAGTTCACTCTTTATGTGTTCATTGGCCATTCCAAGATAACACTGAGGTAAAAGCTAGTTTCTAAAAGGTATCGGTGATTAACAGCAACATTTTCTCTTAAAGTTTACTGTACAGATAAGAACATTATGAAAATATAGCTATACTTGATCTAGAATAACCAATTTTTTAGATTAAATTAATGTGTACAAATATTTATGACTTCATATATGTTGAGAATATTCTGAAAGTCATTGAAATAAATCATTGTCTATACCCCCGTTCTTTAAATAGGCCCTGGAAATCCAAATTTTGTTTCTCTTATCCCATTAAAACTGCTCTAAAGAGGTCAACCATCTAATTGCTATCTGAGAAAATTACTTAGTTGTTCACAATCTTTCGGAATTTCTAGTGCCATCTCCCTGGAACATGTATAGTGCATTCTTTTTTCATCCTTAGTTCTTCCTAAAATTAAATAATTTGGTAGTTTTAATAAGTCAGCATTCTCATTGCAATTTTCTTGCCTCTTAATCACCTACTCTTTAATTTTTTTATGATCTCCTATTTTGGGTCCAGTTCCCTAAGTTCAAACAAAATTAGAGCTTTGGTCCCTACTTTTCTTTGTACAAGTTTACCTTTAATTGCCTATGCAACTTCATAGTTTAGCTATTATTCTGAGCAGAAGTTTTACAAAATCAATCTTGACTCAAAATTTTCTATTCTTAAAGGCCAACCTAGGTCCCAACACTTTCACTGGCATTCAACATTCAACATTTCCTTTCTTCTGCTTCCTTTCATTTCATTACTTATTAAGACCTATTTATATTTATTTTTCCTTCTTAAGTATATATATATATATATATAATTTTTTTTTGCTAAATCATACATTTTATAGTGTAAAGATGTATTCATCTGTTTCATAGTATGATGGTGGTCAATATGATTATATATTATTTTATTTTATATATGATGGGTAATGATTTGAGTCCTTGTCTTTATTAATAATACTTATTTTCCATTTTTACAACAAATGTGTTTATAATCATCAATTTTATACCATTTTAATCTAATTAATCATTTATTAAAAATAAAAATACATTTATTTTAAATGTCTACTTAATAATGATGCATTGCATATTTGCTATTATAGTTACCTAAAACAAATCTATTTGTATGTACAAAAAATGAGATATTCACATCACATCTGATCATAGGCACCAATAGTTCTTGCCATTATGTCATGGTCTTTTTGAAGTTTTATTATCTTGCTAGAGAGAGACATGCCATGATGAAATACATTTTTATAAGGCACATAGGGGGAAGGGGTAAGATGACAGACTAGAAGCAGCCTGCATATGCTGTTCTTAAGGAGAGGATCAAGATCAAAAGTAGATATTTGCCTACAGATGGACCCTTTTGGAGAGAGCATTATAAATCATCAGATAAGAGATAGGAGATATCCAGAATAAGGGAATGGGGTGTGGAGAGTTTTACTCCCCAAGATCTGAAAGTACTTGAGGGAGAAATCCAAACATTGAGAAGAAACAAATGAGAGAACATTGAGGATTCATGTTGCCCCATAGACACAGTGATCTAACCTTTGAGGGGGCCCCACCACTGGAGGCCTCTGAACTAAATAGGGACCTACTTGGAGACTATGCAGTAATATTGCTCAGCAGAGACACAGTGGCTTCTGTTCCTGGGTTGTTGCAATGTGACACCATTATAAGCTCTTGGTTCCCAAGCACTGCAGTTTATATAGGATCAGCTTCACTGCAGCCACCTTTAATTCACCCCTAACAGGCTGGACAATGTAACTGGGAGGGCAGATTCTATTGTGAACCCCATCACTATCAGCTGAAAACACCCCAATCAAATAATTTTAATGGACCAAGCATGGATGCTACTCAAGAGGTTCTACACAAACAGCTTCAGTGGGATGTAGGGGTGAGAAAGCCCTAGACATCCATCAGCCCAGCCACTGTCTAAATGGTCTTTCCCAACTACTGCTGCCCCTGCAGCAAGAAGACCCAGGTAAAGCAATATCCCGTAGCACTCTGTGGAGGGGGACTCACCCATCCCCCACACTAGCTTCCAACAGTGGCTTGGGGACCGCCCATCACTTCATACAAAAATAACCTGAGACAAACACTGGGGAATAGGACAATACAGATCAATTGCATTACAGAGTCTTAGTGCATCCTCCCCTCTCCTACCAGATCCATCTCTCAGAAGAGGACACAAAGTCCCATCTAGAGACTCTGCTTCTCCTCACTAACTAGTTCCCAGTAAAAGATAACAGGTCCATCACAAACCTATCTGCCCTGGGTTGAGAGAAGATGTTTTAGATGTGAAGAAATCATCAAAGTAACTCTGTCAACATGAAAAAGCAAGCTAGTTTTATATCCAGGAAGGAACACAGTTGACCAATAGCAATAGGCACCAATCAAATGGAAATTATTGAAATGTTAGAAATGGAATTCAGAATAAGACAAATGAAACTGAAGAGAAAAATGAAAAGCAACACAAGGAAACCAAAAAAATTTCAAGACATAAGTAAAAAAGTGACTAAAGAGATAGAAACAATAAGAAAAGATATAAAATAACTTAAAGAAATTAAAGAGTAATTTATAAAATTTAAAAATATAGCAGAGGGGTGGCACCTGTGGCTCACAGGAGTAGGGCACCGGCCCCATATACCAGAGGTGGTGGGTTCAACCCAGCTCTGGCCAAAAAAAGTAAAATAAAATAAAATAAAATAATGAGAAGGCTTTTAAACTAACCCAATCAGTGGTGTGGAAAAAGAATAAAGAATAAACAATCACTCAGAGAAAGATCAGACTACCTAAAGTGACCAAATATAAGAATTATAGGTATCCCTGAGAAAGATGAAGAAATACCAAAAAGTATTAGAAACCTATGAGGGAATTATTGAGAAAAATTCTTTTATTACCAGACATTCAGATATCTAGATACAAGATAGTGATCAAACACTCGAAGGATTTATAGCAAACTGGACTTCTTGATGACACATGTTTATCAACTTGGTCAAACTTAAAAAAAGAAATTTCTACTGTGTTATGAACAACTAACCTACAAAGGAAAATCCATCAACAGATTTCTCAGCAGATATCTTCAAGCCCAAATGAATTGGGGCTTGAGTTTTAGTTCTCAAACAGAACAACTGGCAGATGAGAATTCTGTATCCTGAAAAACGAAGTTTCATAAATGATGAAGAAACAAAGATTTTTTTCCAGACAAGGTAACATTAGAGAATATGTCATTACTAGACATGCCCTAAAATATATGCTTGAATATGTGTTATACATGGGAAAAAAAATAGGTGCCCACACACCAGTGTAAAACAATGCAAGTTAAAGCTCACAACACTTACAAAACAATAGCTTCAGAAACAAAACAAAGTATTATTCAAAATGATAAACAGGACAGTGTTTTATATATTAATAATGACACTGAATGTAAACAGTTCTAATGCTGTACTTAAAAGATATAGACTAGCTGAATGGATGACACTCATAACCCAATTATATATCTCCAAGAAACCCATCTAACTCTGTTGCTAGGCTAGAGAGTATTCTACATCTTTGGCAGTTTCCACACTAAGTTCTGATTGATAGATTGGTAGGATGTTTCCTCCTCCCCAAATGTGAACAACCATTGGGACAAAATTTAGATGGGAGGCACAAGAACCCACAAAAAAGGTAAAGGGATGAAAAAAATATTGTATACAAATGGAAACCAAGTGATCAGGTATAGCCATTATCATATGAGATAAAATTGACTTTATTTATTCATTTATTTTTTGAGGCAGTCTCAAGCTATTACCCTTGGTAGAGTGCCTTAGCATCATGGCTCACAACAACCTCAAACTCTTGGGCTTAAGCAATTCTCTTGCCTCAGCCTCCCAAGTAGCTGAGACTACAGGTGCCCACCACAATGCTTGGCTATATTTTGGTTGTAGTTGTCATTATTGTTTGGCAGGCCCAGGCTGGATGCAAACCTGCCAGCTCCCATGTATGTGGCTGGCACTCTAGCTGCTTGAGCTATAGGTGCCAAGCCTAAAATTGACTTTAAATTAACTATGGTAAGAAGAAAAAACACAAAGATAGTCATTGTAAAATGATAAAGAGAACAATTAATCAAGAAGACACAGAATCCTAAATATATATGCACTTAACACAAGAGTTCCCAGATGAATAAAACAAATTCTACTAGTTCTAAGAAAAGAAATAAGCAATAGTGTCATAATTGCCAGGGACTTCAACACTTCCCTTATATCCTGGACAGACTATCAAAGCAAAAAATAAAAACAAAACAACAACAACAACAAAGAAATACTCTACTTAAATGGTACTCTAGAGTAAATGGACCTAGCAGACATTTATAGAACACTCTATCCAAAAAGTGAAGACTGTATATTTTTCTAATTCTCACATGAAACGTTGGTCATAGCTGTGCCAACAAAGCAAGTCTCAGGAAATTCAGAAATGTCAGAATCACACCACGTATCTTCTTAGAACTAGTGGAGTAGGCTCGGCGCCTATAGCTCAACTGGCTAAGGCGCCAACCACGTACACCTAAGGTGGTGGGTTCTAATCCCCAGCCCGGGCCAGCCAAACAACAATGACGGCTGCAACCAAAAAATATCCAGGCGTTGTGGCGGGTGCCTGTGGCCCCAGCTACTTGGGAGGTGGAGGCAGGAGACTCGTTAGAGCCCAGGAGTTGGAGGTTGCTGTGAGCTATAAAGCCACAGCACTCTACCCAGGGGGACAGCTTGAGGCTCTGTCTCAAAAAAAAAAAAAAAAAAAAAAGAACTAGTGGAGTAAAACTAGAAATCAACTAAAAAAAAAAAAACCTTTAAATATACACAGAGTCATGCAAATTAAACAACATGCCACCAAATGATCCTTGAGTCAATTAGGAAATTAAGGTGGAACTCAAAAGATTCTTTCAACTGAACAACAAAAGGAATACAAGCTTTAAAAAACTATGGGATATAATAAAAGCAGTGCTAAAGAAAAAATTTGTAACCTTAAATTCTTACACCAAAAAGAGAGAAAGATTATAAATTATCAGCCTGATGTCATACTCACAAAACTAGGAAAAGAAGAACAAACCAAACACAGAGCTAAGAGAAGAAAAGAAATAACAAAACTCAGAGCAGAACTAAGGGAAATGGAAACCAAAATAAATGAATGAATGAATAAATAAATAAATACATGGGATCAATGAACCAAAAAGTTAGTTCTTTGCAAAGATAAAATTAATAAACCATTAGTCTAATTAACCAGAACTAGAAGAGAAATGAGTTACATAACCTAAGTGAAAAAGAAGACATTACACTAATATCACAAAAATACAAAATATCATCCAAGAATAACATGAAAAACACTACCCAAACTAGAAAATCTAGAGAAAATTGATAAGTTTCTGGAAACACACAAACTCCCAAGACTCAATCAGGAATAAATAGAAATCCTGAATAGACTGATAATGAACAGAAAGATTTAAGCAATAACAAAAATATCTCCCAACCAAAACAAAAGCCCAGGAACATTTGGTTTCACATCTAAATTCTACCAAACCTACAAAGAACTGACACCTTTGTATCTCATTCCATAAAGCCAGTATCATGTTGATACCAAAGCCAGGAAAGTATGCAAAAAAAAAGAAAAAGACAACTCTGGGCGGTGCTTGTAGCTCAGTGGGTAGGGCACTGGCTCCATTTACAAAGGGTGATGAGTTCGAGCCCAGCCCCCAGATAGCTAAAACAGCAGTGCTAACTGCAACAAAAAGAGCTGGGTGTTGTGGTGGGTGATGGTAGTCCCAGTTACTCAGGTGGCTGAGGCAAGAGAATCGCTTAAACCCAAGAGTTTGAAGTTTCTGTAAGCTGTGATGCTATGGAACTCTACCAAGGGTAATAAAGTGAGACTCTGTCTCAAAAGAAAGAAAAGAAAAGAAAGAAGACTCAGACCAATATTTCTTATGAACATTTTTGTGAAATCCTCAAGAAGATACTAACAAATAAAATGTAGCAGCACATCAAAAATATTATAAATCACCATGGTCAAGTGTGTTTCATCCCAGGAATAGAAGGATGGTTCAACATACATAAACCAGTGAATGTTATCTACCAAATAAATGGAAACAAAAACAAATCATATGAACATGTCAATAGATGTAGAAAAAGCACTCTGTAAGAGCCAGTGCTCTTTCCTTATAAAATCGCCAAGAAACTAGGCAGAAAAGCACATGTCTTAAAATTATGAAAGCCACATATGACAGTCCTAAAGCCAGCATCATACTAATTGGACAAAAGTTAAAAGCATTCCCCCTAATGCCCACTGTTACCACTTTTATTCAATGTACTACTAGAAGCCCTTGCCAGAAAAACATGCAAGAGAAAGAAATAAAAGCCATCAAGTCAGGAAAGAGAAAGTCAAACTATCCCTGTTTGCCACTGTCATGATCTTGTATCTAGAAAACTTTGAGGACTTCAACAACAGAGTCCTAGAATTGATAAATGAATTCAGCATGTTTCAGGTTGCAAAATCAATGTACACAAATCAGAAACATTTCTATATATTACACTAATAGCCAAGTTATGAGTCAAATGAGAGACCCAATACCATGTGCAATAGCTACACGTAAGATAAAATACCTAAAAAGATCTATACCAGGAGAAGTACAAAATACTGATGAAAGAAACTGTGGATGACACAAACAAATACAAAACATTACATGTTCCTAAACTAGCAGAATCAGCATCATTAAAATGTTCAATCTAACCAATGTGATTTACAGATTTAACACAATCCCCATCAAAATACCAATGTCTTATTTTACTGATCTAGAAAACATAATCCTAACCTTCATTTGAACCAAAAAAGACCCAAATAGCCAAAGCATTGTTAAGCAAAAAGAAAAAATCTTGAAGCATTACATTGCCTGACTTCAAATTATGTAAAAATTTATAATAAACAAAATAGTATGGTACTGTTATAAAAGTAGAGATGTAGACCAATGGAATAGAAATAAAATCATGTAGCTACAAGCTACTGATCTTTGGAAAGGCAGACAAAACACCAAGGAAATAAGCTGTATTTGATAAACAGTGCTGGGAAAATTGGATAGCCATGTACAAATAAATGAAACAGGACCACTATCTCTTGTCGTATGCAAAAATTAATTCAAGATGGATGAAAGGCTTACATGGAGGGCATGAAACCATAATTGACTCCAGAAGAAAACAGAAAAACTCTTCTAGACATTGGCCTAGGAAAAGAATTTATGAGTAAGAACCTGAAGGCAAATATAGCAAAAATAAAATAAGTGGGACTTAATTAAATTAAAATGCTCTACAAACAAGGGAAATATTCAACAAGCAGGCAATCTACACAATGGTAAAAAAATATTCACAGACTATACATCAAACAAAGGGCTAATACACAGAACCTATAGAGAACTCAAACAAATCACCAAGAATGAAAGCAACTCCATAAAAGAGTGGACAAAAGACATGAACAGAATTTTTTCAAAAGAAGATAGACAAACAGCTAAGGAACATATGACAAAAGGCTTAGTGCCACTAATCATCAGGGGAAAAAAAAAGAAAACCATGAGATGTAACCTTACCCTTGTCAGAATGGCCACTATCACAAAGTCAAGAAACAGCAGTTTCTGGCCTGGATGCAGAGAAAAAGGAATGCTTATGCACTGTTAGTGGGACATAAACTAGTGCAACCTTTGGGGAAAACAGTGTTAAGATTCCTCAAAGAGCTAAAAGTAGACCTACCATGTGATCCAAAAATCACACTACTAGGTATCTACCCAAAGGAAAAGAAATAATTTTATCAAAAATAACCTGCATTTAACGATTTATTGCAGCACATTTCAAAATTGCAAAGATCAACCTAAGTGGCCACAAGTTAATTAGAGGATAAAGAAAATGCAGTATAAATAAATAAATATATTTATATGTATATATATGTATATATTTATATGCCTTTATTATATATAAATAAAAACATGGCATACTTTTCAGCCATAAATAAATATATTTATGTGTACATATATGGGTATATATTTCTATACCTTTATTATATATAAATAAAAACATGGAGTACTTTTCAGCCATAAGAAAGAATGAAATAATATCTTTCACAGAAACTTAGATGGAACTTGAGACCATTAAGTCAAGTACCTTAGGAATGGAAAAAACAAAACCATATATTATCACTTAGCAAGTGGGAGCTAAACAATGGGTACACACAAGCACAAAAGGAAATTAATAGGACATTGGAAACTAAGAAGGCGGAGTAGGAAGAGGGTTGAGGGATAAAAAGCCATCACTTGGTTTATTAGCAGAATAGGAAAATTAATATTATTCTAAGCAAAAGCAGAAATATAATTAGCTCAACTGAGAAGAGTGTGACATTTGCCTGTGAACTCTTCATTCAGATAATGTTTCTATTTTGGGAAATCATAAGACTGGAGCAAGACAAAAAGATGAGAAGATATGAGGCGTCTCTAACCACTTATTGTTAAGTATCAGGAAATGAATGTGGTTTGTTTGTAACATTTTCAAGATCTAGATAAAAAGAGTTAAAGTCTGTAAGAAATAAAAAGAGCTATGTCAGTGGAAAAAAAATAGTTAGCTGTCGGGTACAATGAACACTGCTCTGGTTGTGGGCACACTGAAAACCCTGACTTCAGCAATACACAGTCTATACATGTAACAAAAACATTCGTACACCTTAATATTTTCAACTAAAGAAAGGTACATGTACTCTCTTTACTGTTAACAAGACTATACACTAACAATTACGTGTTTCTGAAAAAGACAATACTTTAACATTCTTATTTCATAAAATATTGGCTTTGTTCAAATGTTTAATAAACACTTTTCCTTTTTGGCATCTAATACATAGGCTGAGGTCCTTGAAAGTATATTCTCAAATTGTCCACTTATTTTCATTTATCGGTCTCCCTGTATTGACTTGTGGTTGCTTTAACCACAATGCCTATTTTCTATGGTGTTCATTTGTTATAAAACTATTAGAAGAACAGAAGGTGACCGTGTCTTTTAACGAGCTGGCTATTAGCTTTTTAGAGCTTATTTGTATTTGAGCTTAAGCATCTGGTTACAAATTTATCACTTATTTAGGGCTTGTATGTATGTGCATTGTGTTTCCTGTTTAAATGTGAGAATATTAGCTTATTAGTTTTACCCATTTGTCAATGGGATTTAACATAAAAAAGCATTTTGCAATGTTTGAGCAATATTTCCAGTATGTCAGAAAGCTTTAAAAGTTATTTAATATTTTTGAGGCAGCCATCCTTACCTACTACATTTCCCCATATTGCCCATTAAATACACCAGCCATCTGGAATCCTAGATGCTGTTCAAGAATTCATTTAAATATAATCCCACAATTTAGCTGGTTAATAATCCATTAAGTGTTATGGTATTTAAAAAATAATTTCACTGGTTAACTTTTTAGAGAAGAAAGTTTTATACAAAATTTACCTATTGGCCACCTAGGCCCTACATGTATCAGAAAACAATTTGAGTGCTTGCAAAATTGCATAGATATATACTTCTTTTTGAAAGGGAAAGTACTTATAAAATATAGCATGTCAGGAGGTGCCTGTGGCTCAGTGAGTAGGGTGCCAGCCCCATATACCCAAGGGTGGCGGGTTCAAACCCAGCCCAGGCCAAACTGCAACAAAAAATAGCTGGGCGTTGTGGCAGGTGCCTGTAGTCCCAGCTACTTGGGAGGCTGAGGCAGAAGAATCACCTAAGCCCAGGAGTTGGAGGTTGCTGTGAGCTGTGACTCCACTGCACTCTACCGAGGGCAAAAAAGTGAGACTCTGTCTCTACAAAAAAAAAAAAAAT
>CAUYTI010129261.1:0-20979 GCA_963575145.1 Galago senegalensis
TGGTCCCAGCTACTTGGGAGGCGGAGGCAAGAGACTCGCTTGAGCCCAGGAGTTGGAGGTTGCTGTGAGCTGTAATGCCACGGCACTCTACCCAGGGGGACAGCTTGAGGCTCTGTCTCAAAAAAAAAATAAAAATAAAAAATAAAAAAATAAAATGTAGGGGAAAGAATCTGGAAAAGGGTTTTATGAATAAAATCTCAAAAGCATAGGCAACAAAAGCAAAAATAAATTAATGGGATTATATTGCACTAAAATGATTCTGCACAACAAAGAAAACAACACAGTGAAAATGGGGGAAAATATTTGTAAACTACTCATCTGACAATATATAATGAACTGAAACATTTCAATAGCAAACAACCAAACAATTCCATTAAAGAATGGGCAAATCATCTGAAAAGACATTTCATAAAATAAGACATACAAATGGCCAAAAATATATGAAAATATGTTCACCATCACTAATTATCAGGTAAATGCAAATCAAAATCATAATGAAATATCATCTTAATCTAGTTGGGATGGCTACTACAAAAAAGATAAAAAATTGCGAATGCTGGTGAAGATGTGGAGAAATGGAAACTCTTATACACTGTTGGTAGGAATGTAAACTACCATAGTCTAGCCACTATGGAGAATAGTTAAGGAGGTGCCTCAAAGAAGCTACAAATAGAACTACCCTGTGATCCAGTAATCTCTCTATTGGGCATTTATCAAAAGAAAGGGAATCGCATATTGAAGTGACATCTGCAACCCTGTGTTTATTGCAGCACTCTTCACAATAGCCAAGATATGAAATCGACCTAGATATTCAACAAATAAATAGAGAATGTGGTGTGTATACACAATGAAATACTATTCAGCCATAAATAAGAATGAAATCCTGTATTTGCAGCAACATGAATAGAACTGAAGGACATCGTGTTAAGGTAAATGAGCCAGGAACAGAAAGTTAAAACACTCATTCTTACTCATGTGTAAAAAAGTTGATCTCATAGAAGTAATATGTAGAACAGGGGATACTAGAGCATTGGAGGCATAGAGGGAAGGGATGAATAGGGAGAGATTTTTTTAAAAGACCCCAAATTAGAGCTAAATAGGAGGAATAAGTTCTAGCATTCTAGACCACTCTAAGTATAATCAACTTTATATAAGAAGGAGGATTTTCAATGTTCTCAACACAAAGAAATGAATGTTTGAGATGATGGATGTGATCTGATAAAATACATTTTATGTATGAAAATATGACCATGTACCCTATAAATATGTGAAATTACTGTGTGTCAATTGAAAAATGAAAAAAATATTAGTAATATTTTATTTAGGATTTTAAAAAATCTTTATTTTTTGGCTTGGCGCCTGTGGCTCAAGTGGCTAATGTATGTGTATGGTGGCAGGTTTGAATCCAGCCTGGGCCCACCAAACAACAATGATGGCTGTAACCAAAAAATAGCCAGGCGTTGTGGTGGGTGCCTATGGTCCCAGCTACTTGGGAGGCTGAGACAGGAGACTTGCTTGAGCCTAGGAGTTGGAGGTTGCTGTGAGCTATGATGCCACAGCACTCTACTCAGGGGGACGGCTTGAGGCTCTCTCTCTCTCTCCATATATATATATAATTTTATTGATTCATTGTTCTCCTTTTGTTTTTCAAAGCTAATCTCTTCTTGTAATAAAGGCAATTACTCTGTTATTATATGTCAGCTTAAGAAATTACCAGCTAGAAAAAAAGGTAGAAATAAAATGAAGCCATAACCCTACTGTTCTGCACTAGTCATTCTTACCATTTTGGTATATAGCATTTTTTTCTTCTCACTCTTATCCTCTTTCTCCCCAGAGGTATATTTGTGTGTATGTGGTTTTCTTACATATTAGAAATTAAACATGTATATCCCATGTAATGTATCTATTAATGTATGCCATATATAATACAACTTACAGAAGTAATTCACAAAATGAGAATGTACTCTTTACTTTGTATTACCTGATTGTAAAATTAAGTATTCCATTGTGAACAGCTTTTCATATCATTAAATATAATCTAAATCTTATAACAGGTGCATGACAGTTCATAAGATGTAATTTAATTAAATCAAACAATTATATGCCGATAGGATGTTTCTAATTGATATTCATATATACCACTCTGTAATGCATAGCAAATTAATATTTAGAATACTAAATTAGTTTAAGCACTTAAAAGAAATGTATTTACAATTTGTTCTGTTCTTCCATTTAGTTCCTTTTGTGAAAGTTATCTGAGGGTTACTTCGATTAGTGTTAAGTTGATCTCTCACCATCTACACATACTCTGTCTCCTCCTAATGCCCTTCTTACACTGTGTATGCGGAAATTTCAAGCTTGCAGCTCCTACTAGTGTTCCTATTACTGCCCAGCTAGTGTTTCTGATGTGATTTAGGCTTTGCTGATTGAATGCACTTACATGAGACTTGACTTTGCAAGTGAGTGGTAGAGAGAAAGTGAAATAGCATCCATTTCACTAATGCAGAAACTAGCGAAGGCTGGATGATTTCAGACCTGGCCACTGTGGAAGCAACTTGGCACCAACTCTCCTAGCCCAGACCTACCATGTGGTTTTAGTGTTATTCCTGGAAGTACAGCCTATAGTCTTTCTTTTTCTCAGTTCTCTTAATGACTTTGTAAGTCCTGTAGTACTAGCTAATAAATTCCCTTCTTCTTAAACTAGCTAATGAAAACACTGGGTTTTTGCACCTGTATGTGACAGATACACAATAGTTTAACTTTATTTTTCCCAAATATAATTTTCAAACTAGTTTATCCTCTTCTCACTGATTTGAAGGGTAACCTATATCATATGCTGAATACTTATATATATTTGAGTCTGTTTTTTAACTGATTTTTTCTTGTTTATTCTGTGACCAATATCACACGTTTTGGATTACTGTAGTTTATGGTACCTTTAATATGTGTTTGGACAAGTGTCCCCCAATTACATCAACATTTTATAATCCTCATGATCTTTTTTTCAGAGATGAATACATGTGTCAAGTGCCAAATATGTCTTCAATGGTTTTTAATTGAAATCAGGAAATAACTTACATTTTAGAGTATTAATAGTACAGTCTGAAAACACATCTCTCAAACAGTCTTTATTTTTATAAATATAATTTAGCTTTCTGTCAATGTCATTGCTGTTTATATACATCTTACACATACATTTTTATGCTCATTCCCCAATTTTTTTATTCGTAATTTTGAGAGCTATGTAATCTGTAGTATAAATTTTAACCAGTTTTTTCTAGACTATATGGATTTGCACATGTTTATTTTAACTACCTACTCCCCTAAACTCTTTTACAAGTTTCATAATTTTCAGTTATTCACAGGCTATCAGTCTTATCTACAAAATGATAGCTTCCTCCTCTGTAATACATGTCATCTTATTGTGTAAAGTTATGATTAACATACTGTGGTAGCTTAGGTATCCCTTTGATGGGTTAGCTTGGGATCCCAGTGGGGACCATGAGAAGAGGAAATCCTCATGGATTAGACAGTTTCCTTGAGACTCAAAAGGTGTCTGCTGTGTTTCATGCCTTTTTGACTATGATGGCAGCATACGCTTATCCACCACTGTGTTCATTCATTCAAAGGTCCCTTTGATTAGCGTGATCTTACTAGTCCATGTTTAGCCACAAATGACTTCATCATTTCTGCAATGGAAAAATGACCCCAATTTATATCAATAGGAGCCCCTGTTCTCTGAGTCCAGATCTGTGCCTGATATTTATTCCTTTGGTATTTCGGTGGCAAAGCCATCATGTGCAAAAGTTACTTCTGAAAAGAGTGAAAATATCAAGAGAGGGAGAGAAGTAGGCACCCGGTGCTGGGCATGTGAATTCCAGGCACTTTCCAGAGAACTATGTACTAGGCAATATGCTTCAAGGTGCGTGTGCTGTGTTTAATGAAAATTCTTTGGTTGCAAGTATAGGAAGCAATACAGAAAAGGGGTTGGGGAATTAACTGTAAGAATACAGAAGAATGACAGGCAAGGTAAGGGCACAGTTGGAGTTAGGCCTTAAAATAGTGTTAGAACCAGAACATGAGAGATGGCCAGAGCTCCGTCCTTGAGTTTCACGTTTCTCCCTCTAAGTGTCTGCTTCTTCTATCCGTGCTTGTCTGTTGGTCATGCTTACTCTTGCCATGGATGCTGGCATACATTCCTCCCAATTCGATTTCCTTAACTTTATATGTTCTTCTTTGACTCTGGTGTTTAGGCTCCCTGTATGGCTACTTGGTGTTCTGAGCTCTTAATTTTTGGCTTCTGTCTGTCCTCAACTTTGGTCAAGATTTATACTTTGCCATTTTGTTTATTTTCTCCCAAGTGTCTGACCTTAGTTTTGGTCTTTGTCTCACTTGCTTAGCAATAAGCTATAATTATCATGTTATCACCACATGAAGTGTCTAAAACTATTTCAATATGGAGATAAGTGACTTTAACATTTTTTTTTTTTGAGACAGCATCTCACTCTGTGATCCTTGCTAGAGTGCCATGGTGTCATAGCTCAGAACAACCTCAAATTCTTGAGCTCAAGCTATTCTTGCCTCAGCTTCCTAAGGAGCTGGAACTACCGGCACCCACAAAACGCCTGGCTGTCTTCAGAGACAGGGTCTTGCTCTTGTTCAGGCTTGGTCTCCAACTCATGAGCTCAAGCTATCTACCCACCTTGGCCTCCCAGAGTGCT
The DNA here is from genome assembly GCA_963575145.1 of Galago senegalensis. NCBI lineage: Eukaryota > Metazoa > Chordata > Mammalia > Primates > Galagidae > Galago > Galago senegalensis. The sequence goes on from CAUYTI010129261.1 coordinate 4,722, forward strand.
AGGGACTTTTAAAACCTTTAAATTTTTTTAATTATACACTTATTCTCAAAATAAATTACTCCCTCCAACTCTTTATAATTAGGGTAAGTGGTAGAGATTTTCTACTGTTTTGGGTTTGGAGTCTGCTTGAAAGAGAAATCAGACTTGTTCAGGGATCATTCTACTTCGGGACTGCTAGTTCCTGCTCTAGGACAGTAACGATGAAAACCAGCTGGGTCTCTCATTTCAGCTTTCTTGGCTCATCATAACAAATGACTCAGCTTGGGATTTTGTAAAACAATGAGTCAACCCAAAGTAAGGAATAAAGTACAGCATTTGTATTTCATAACCTAAGTCATCCTAGCCACTTCCCGCCTCTGTCTCTCTATATGTACATCCATGGTATTTTTCTATCGTGGGTTACCTATTCTTACAACTAGGCTGTTGGTTAAATATTGAGCCTGGAGTGATCACTCGTAGGTCGTCCTTAGACAACATGTCACGCGGAACAGCCCATGTGACTTCACAGAAGTTACGGGTTTGTAACAAACCAGGGTTAGTTTTTAGGTACTTTCTGCTGTGGCTCTGATTTCATCAACTTTTCCCATCATTTGAGGTGTTATTTTTTGCTGTCTGTGAAATGCAGAGAGGCTAGAATTTCGTCTGTTCTGTAATGTTAATTGTTCTGAGGGAAAAATGCCATCTAGAAAATCCCTGAAGCTGCGGTGGAAGAGGGTTAGAGGCTTCTCTGCCTTTAGGCCTGGGAAAGAGTATTTTTTAAGTTGGATATTTCCTGAAAGACCCGCCTGGATTGATCAGAAAGCCTTTCTGCCATAGTTGGTTTCTATTTAGCAATATTTATCATCCTCTGGGCAGGTAGACTTGAGAATCGGGCACTTAGCAGTCTTTCTGGGATAATGCTGCTATTTCATAGAAGTGGAAAACTTAACATTCAAACTGTTTATGGCTTTAATCATGATATGATTGTGTGGGCTGATGTTTTAAATGTGAACATGTACGGAGAAAAATTTCTAAGAAACAAGATGACCCGATGATACAGTAATAATAATCGCCTTTTAGGCCAGATAGAAGTAACTGGGTGTAACAATCGGAAGTCATTAAAAATGGTTCTCATTCATTCTTGATAGTAGTTTCCCAAAAGACTGTTAGTAGTTACCTTTGTTTGTTCACTAAAAAGGCATGTAGAGAAATAAAACCATCCTCCTCTTTAAAAACTGGCTGTGATTAACAGGTTTTCTCCTTTTTCTTCAACAAAAAAAGTGAAGTTTTATGCTGTTGATTTTTTTGGTTATTAGTTAACTTGTGAATTGTGGTTAGCAGGTATGTTGTATGGAAAATGAATTGCTTTATTCTTGCAACTAGATTCTTCTCCACTGCCTGAAAATTTTAATTATTTTTCTTCTTCTCCTCCTTGTTTTTTTCTGGTTTTGGTGAACTATTCAGTGCACAGACTCTCTTAATCTTCTCATGTGTGTGTCAGCTGCTGGGCCCTATCCAAACGTTGAGCTCATTTGACTAAGCACTGCCAGGGCCTTTTCTGAGTGATTTCTCCCTCCCCTCCCCACTTCTGGAGACTTCTATTTCTCCTGAATGCCCTGTCTGGGAAAGATTATCTTGGCAAAAAAGGGGGACTTTGGGAAATAAGAGAAAGCAGCTTCTTTGTTGCCAAGCAGAAGTGTCTCACTGACTTCGGAGAAATGTTGGTGGGAGAGCTGGGAGGCTCAGAGTGTCCCTCGGTTTTTAACAAGTGTAAGTGATCTCATTCTTTTCCTTAAATGACTTCAATCCCATGAAGCAAAGAAAGATGTCTGAGAGCTTGATATTCAAGCTGATCAATTCTGTTTTTAAATAGCCATGGATCGGACAATAGCAACACATGGTTTGGGGTCACCAAGATGCTGCTATGGAGCACTCAGAAATGACTCCTTGAGTGTATTTGTCCAGTTTGTGGGATTTTGATACTATATCACATTACATGTCTGTCCTAGCCAGCAGAGTAGTGTTCAAATGGTATTCCCTGGGGGCCAAACCAGTCATTAAAAAGTGGACATACTGTCAGGATCCTCTATGTCTTCCTCGGATCCACTGACGTGTTATCATCTGCCAACAGAGGGGCCTCCTGGTCTCCTATGGATGGCAGTCTTTCTAATCCACCCACACTTGGGCCATATCAACTAGGAAATATTTTCATCATAACTTCTAATACCAGGCCTCTTTCCATTTATTCCTCCTGCCAACCCATTCACTCACTTTCAATTTGTTTATTCAACAAATTCATCCTGCTTACCTGCTGAAGGCAAGACCTTGTTGTGAAATGGTGACACATTCATTCCAGTAGAGGAAACAAACAATAAACACGAACATGAAGACATAAGCAAGATAATTTCAGTAGTGGTGGGTATAGGAAGGCAGCATGAGGTGAATGTGATGGTTGCCGAGGAAGGGGTCATTAAGTAGCAGGGTCAAGGGGGCATTCCAGAGGAGGAACATTTGGCTGAGACTTGAACAGGCAACTCTTCTGATCTCTGTTGAGCTTGATAGTGTTTCTAAGAGTCGGCAGGTTGCCCCTCAGTGTGTCGCTCACATATGTCCAGAAACCAATGACTAACGTAAAAGAGAAGTCACAAATTTTTACAGATTCTGCCAGTGGCACATTTGCTTGCATCATTGGCTGAAGGAAGTCATGTGGATGAACACAGAGACACGGAGGAAGGCACATGAGTTAAATAGTGAAGGACTTGGATAAAATGAAGGGAGAAGAAGTGGGATCATGAATATGATCAGCCAATCATACGTTCTTCTATGCGTATTGACTTTCCTCTTTTAACTAGAATACACATTTAAACTTTAACCACTTTATTTATTTCCCCTCTTTCTATAGGAAAGTGTCCTTGAGGTTTTGGATGCAATCTCTCACTGTCTTCTCCAGCTTCTCTGAGGATGCCTATTACAAATGTTGTTGCCTTGATTGTCTCGGTTCTGTAAATAATTGCTCTTTCCTTGGGGGTCATTATTATCTTTTGGCCCCCATCATTGGTGCTGTGGTTTGTGTCAGATGTCTGCTAATGCTTGGCTCTGTTCTTCCGTGAACAAATGGGTTGATTACCATAAAGTACAGCGGTGAGCTTTTTCTATCACTTTTTCCATTTTGGTCTTTGCCTGTTTGCTCCATGTTTTTGCTTTCTAGATTGAAGCCTGCCAAGTAAACCCAGGATGCAGGAAACTTCCTTTATTATTTTACTCTAAGGTGCAAGTGTCCACAAGGGCAACCCTGGTCCTACCCAGATAAATTAATTGAGTTTTAGAGAATAGCTTCTATATTTTGCTCAGGGTTAAATGTTGCCTACAGCCATCAGGCTGCATGGTCAGAGCCTGGAAACAGAGTGAAAGGCTGGGAGGAGTAGCTGTTCCACCGGCTGAAAGAGCTTTTGTTTCAAAGTAGGGCTGTGTACATTGGATACTTTTTCTTCCATTCTTGAGATATTTTGCTAAGAACATTTTCCAATTCCATCCATATAAACATGAAAGAGGTAAAGTCTCCATCCTTCTTTAGGGCTTCATAGTATTCCATGGTGTACCTGTACCACAATTTATTGATCCATTCGTGGGTCAATGGGCATTTGGGCTTCTTCCATGACCTAGAAATTATGAATTGGGCTGCAAGGGATTCATTTCTAGAACTTTGTTTTGCTCATGTTATCACCAATAGGCAAGAGCCAGCCTGAGAATGGAGCCAGTACAGAAGAAAGCAGGACTGAGAACTGGAGAGTGCAAGGTCAAATTTTGGTGATGGCATTTGACCATCACTATCCAGGTGTATCTGAAGCCAGTGTCTATCCCTAAACTTTTCAGTTATGCTATTTAATAATTGCCTCTTTTAAAAAAACAGGATTTCATCATTTGCATCTGAAAGCAAATGATAAATATACTGGCTTTGAAGCACCAGTGAAACAAACTCAGGTTAGTTTAGTTCCTTCAGCATCTGTCTCCATTGTTTGGATAATCACCCTTGCTTGAGCTCAGGAAGGTGGATCCTCTTTAGCCTGATGGGAACCTTTGATTCGCCTAAACCTAATGGAGTGATTTTTATTCTTTTTCCCAGTGATTTCTTTAGCATGAACATATGATGCAACTGTTGTGAATGAAACCTAGACAGAAAGTGCTGTGTGGATTCTAGGATGGGTTTCCCTCTCGTGTACAAAGAGGAAAACTGCCCTTTTCTGCCTTTGTACATGGTGGTGTGAGGATGTGATGTCTGGAACTGCAGCAATCAGCTTGAGACCATGAGGAAAGCAGTCTGAAGCTAAAAGCCAGCATACTAGGGTGGTAAAGCAGAAAGAGGGGGGAAGATTGAGTGCTTGAGGTCATCGTTGAGCTGCAAAACTTTATTCTTTCTGGGTTTTTAAAATTTTGAGATGCTATTATTATTATTTTTTTGGCCAAGGCTGGGTTTGATCCGCCACCTCCGGTATAGAGGAATAGGACCAGCGCCCTACTCCTTTGAGCCACAGGTACCACCCTGAGATGCTATTATTTTTTAAGCTATTTAAATTTGAGATTCTGTTACTTGCAAATTTCCTTTGGAATCCTGTGACTCCATAAAGTCTAGTCTGAAGACTAGCTAGTAGGCTAACTCTTTAACTATGAAAAATGTTCTTAAGTTTTGCACTACTGATATTTCAGACAATAATTCTTTGTTCTGGGGGTCTGTCACGCGCATGTAGGAGTTTAGTAGTATCCATGCTAATCTCTACTCACAAGATGCCAGCAGTGCCCTGCCCCAGCTGTGAAAACTAACAATGTCTTCAGATATTGCATATGTCCCTTGGGGTGGGAGGGGTGGAGTTGAGGGGGGAAATTGTTTCTAATTGAGAACCACTAAACTAGACTTACTTCCCAACTATTTTAGAAAAATAAGGTCACTATTTTGTGATGGTTAATTTTGTGTGTTAACTTGTCTGGACTAAGGATACTTAGATAACTGGTAAAACACTATGTCTGATTGTGTCAACAAGGGTATTTCTGGAAGAGATTACCATTGGAATCAGTAAAATGAGTAAAGATCACCTTTCCCAACATGGGTGAGCACCATCTGATCTGTTGAGGGTTCGTACAGAGGAAAAAGGCTGAGGAAGATGCATTTGCTTTCTGTTTGATCTGGGACATCATCTTCTCCAGTCCTTCGATATCAGCACTTCTGTTTTCAGGCCTCCAGACTGAAACTGAGTTACACCAGCAGGTCTCCTGGTTCTCCAGCCTCTGGATGGAAGATGGGAGAACTTCTTGGCCAGCATCACCAAGTGGCCAATTCCTATCATAAATTATTATACATGTTTATGTTATATATAGATACTTTCATATATTATAACATATCCTGTTGGTTTTGTTTTTCTGGAGAACTCTGATTAATGTATATTGTTGGAACAGTCTTAAGGTGTCATTGAAAACAAATGAGTAATTGAAAATGATAAGAGTTGAAGAGTTATGAAGGAATTGGAACCCTGCAGGGCAGGCATGGCAGGTGGGAATATAACAATGGTGTAGCTTCCACAGAAAACAGTTCCCCATTTTTTCTCTCTAAACCCCTGATAACCTATATTCTATTATAGGTAGATGTTAACTGTTTTCTGTGGAAAACAGTTGGATGACTCTTCAAAATAGAGAATTAACATATGATTCAGCAATTCTACTGGCAGGTATACACCCCAAAGAACTGGAAGCAGGTACTCCAATAGGTATTTATACATGAAAGTTCAAAATAGCACTCTTCACAACAAACAAACAGGAAAGTGTCCTTCAGTGGATGCGTAGCTAAAGAAAATGTTTTCTATCCATGCAATGGAATGTTATTCAATCTTAAAACATACTGCAGCATGGATAAGCCTTTTTTTTAATTAAAAAAATTTCAATGAGCCCATTGCTCTGTAGAATCTTGAAAACATTGCACTAAGTGAAATAAATTGCAAGAGGACAAATATATGATTCCATATAAAATACCCAGAATAGACAAATTCATAGACACAGATAATAGAATATAGGTTATGAGGGGTTTAGAGAGAAAAAATGGGGAATTATTGCTTAAAGGGTGTAGAATTTCTGTTTGGGGTGATGAAAAATTTTGGAAATAGGTGGTGGTGATGGTCATGGCTACACAAATTGTGAATGCACTTAATGTTCTGACCTGTATACTTAGAAATGGTTAGAAGAGAGAGTCTCATGTGGCATGCATTTTACCACACAAAAGACCCCAAATAAGTTAAAGTCATGAACTTCTGCCAGGTGCTGTAGTGTTTGGTGTTGTGCACTGCCAAGACGCCATGGCATATGATAGAACATTCGCGGGGAAGGAATAGGTGGGATTCGGGCCCTCGGTTTTCTTGCTATTGAGTTACGGATTTTATTGAGTACTTGCACGCACCAGGTGCTATGCTAAGGCCTTTAGACAAATTGCCTCACTTAACTCTTGTAAGAACCCTCTACAAAGTAGATTCTCGCATCACCCCATTATGTATATGGATAACCAAGCTCAGAGAAGAGCAGAGTCAGTATTCAAAGAAACCCAGGCAGTTTGGTTCCCTTTGGTACCATGCTTTTAACCACTGGATTCTGGTTTTCTGTTTTGCTGAGAGATAGTGCCAAAATGCATAACTTTGGATTTAAAAACCCTATTTGGAGAATTTACTTAGTTAAATAGTAATAAGGGAGAAATGAAATTGTTAATGGTTCCCAAGCAACTCTGGTCTGACTATGAAGTTAAAAAAAAAACAACAAAACATCACAATTCACAGAAGCTGTGTTTTCCTCTGAACAGTGTCAATTAAATGAGAGGAGTGCTTTTCCCAATAGGAAAGCTGAAGCACACGGGCTTTTCTGGGGGGTCTAGGAGGCTCCTGAGAGGTGAATTAGTAGTTCCCTGCTGAGGCTTAGATGGTTACATCCGAATTTTCTTGTCTATCTTTCTGCCTTATTGGGGGGGGGGGTGGATTATGGCACTTGATTATTTAATCTGTGTAATCTCTAGACAAAACATGTCTCTACTTTGCTGCCAGGAGAATGTTAATTTATTCTGCTTCTGGAGCGAGAGAGGTAAATGAAATGATTGAAGATGCAGTGTGTGTGTGTATATGTGTGTGTGTCTGTGTATACACACCGTGTGTGCTGGTACACAAGGGTCTGTGTGAAGTAAAACAAACAGGCCTAAAATCAAGAGATTTCCAATGGAGGGTCTGTGAGTCTCTTTTGGGGAAATGCAGTCTTTCCTCCCAGCTCCAAATTATATGCAAAATGTTGTCTGATTATTTTCCTGGAGGCTGTCTGGTACAGTGTTCATCAGCATCTCAAAGAGGGTTTAGAGAGTGTCAGTCTGTAATTTTGTAGTGCCTGTTACCTGGCACAATCATCTTAGGTATAAGAGACCCTTGATATTCAAGGAGCACCTTTATTTGGTAAGGAGCTGGGGGCAGAGAGCAGAAATAGGAATTGTTATTATTTTGAGCTTAAGTTTGAAGCTTGAAAACACCCAACCAGACTGAGATGAACTTTGGCAAAACAAGCCTGATTATCCCAGTTTGCTCCTTCAGTTCTCTCCTTGTTCTCCCTCCTTCCAGTCCTTTGGCTCTGCTGTGTGAGGCCCCTGCCCACCCTATATGCTAGGCCTGCACCCAACATGGGGAATATAAGATACTTCCACTTGTATATGGCATATAGAAGGAATTTTAAAAATGCCAGCTAAAAAACTTATAGCCATTCAGTTCATTGAGAAATAGTAATTTGTTCCAGACATAGGGAAAAAAGAGATTTTTATTCTTCTCCTATAACCTAGACAGAAAAAATACACAAGCTCAGAGATTGCATATTCATAGCAAATGGGAGCCTGTCTGAATGTACCGTTTGCTGACCATCATCATTCCATGCCATACTCTGTTCAGGATCCTTAATCTGCATTCTCTCCATTAGTTGTCATAGCAACTTGGGGAGGAGGGTGGTGTTCTCGAACCCATTTGACAGATGAGAAAATAGCAGATGTTTACAGAGATGAAGCAGTTTGCTCGAGGTCAAATAGATAGGCAGCATCAAGAGTCAAGATTTGAAAGTGTCTGTGATACCATGCCATGTGAAGCTCACATTTCTGATGTGAGTAGGGAAGGCTGTGTGAGAAGGACCATGAACTAACGGGAGAGGTATGTGTACGATAGCCTTGAGTAGGATTGCCTCCTTGGTATTGAACTGTCTTTTTCAGATTTTGCTGTGGGCATCCTATTAAAATGCAGATTTTGATTCAGCAGGTTTGGGTGGAAACTGAGATTCCCATTTTTAAGCAGCTTCCGGGTGCTGCTGCTGCTGTTGCTATGGATGTTTTGAGTAGCCAGAAATAAGAGTTTATAAAGAGTTTGAATGTTTATATCATTTGATCTTCACCTAAACCCTGGGAGGTGTCTATTATTATTTCTATCTTATAGATTAGGAAACTGAGAACTTGAGTAAAAAGAGCTACCATTTTCAAGTGTTGGGCATTTCTAGGGATACAACAGCTAACAAGACAGACATGGTTTTTGTTTCAAGAAATCTACAGTCTAGGAAGGAAGGCTTTAAATAATTAAATTTGGAAAGTTTTGAGTGCTCAATGAATGTAAAATGGATGAGTGGGCTTGGGTTTTGAGTGCTGCCATTCATTGTAGGAGGAAGAGAAACAGGCTTGGGGTAAAGTAATATAATGTGTTTTGTCTTAGAGGTTGGAGTGACATCTTGGCATTGCTGGCTAGTAGACAGGTCTGGAGATGAGAAGAGATATCCAGGGTGAGGAGAGTTGAGATTTTTTTTGAGAGTTGTCAGTGCATAGAAGTGGAGAAGATGAGGGTCAGGATACAGAAGAACATGATGTTGCATAGAACAGTCTGAAGATCCTAGAACAGGCTCATAGAATAGGAACCTACCTGGCCACAAATTACAGGTTTGTAGAGGAAGAGGAGCCCATAAAAAAATCAAGAAGCATCTCCTGGGGAGGTGGGAGGAAAGCCTCAGAAGCCAAAAGAAGAGAGAACTCCAAGGAAGGAGTGATTCTTCACTGGTGAGGGGATCAACCAGTATCAGGCGTGCCCCCTAAAGCCACACACTGAGGTGGACACAGCATCTCTTCTGTGAGCTTCCTTCCAAAAATGCATGTCCAGAATCTAATCCTGACAAAACACTGGACAAACCCAAAGTGAGGTACATTCTATAAAACAATTAGGTCATACTTTAAAAAAAATCACATCTCGAGAGACTAAGACCAAAGAACTGTTCCAGATAAAAGACTAAAGAGCCACGACTAAATGTGGTTCTAGATTTGATCTTGGATCAGAAATAAAATTGCTATAAAAGACATTATAGGGATAATTGACAAAATTTTAGAATAGGCTAATAGTTAATAGTGTATCAATGTTGTTTTTTTCTAAATTTGAAAATTGTGTTTTGATTATGTAATAGAGTATCTTTGTTCTCAGGGAACAGATTAAATTATTTAGTTGTGATGTCTGCAAATTACCCTTTTGCTATGGTCTAAAATGTTTATATTCCCCCCTCAAAGTCATGTTGAACCTTAATCCCCAATGTGTAAGTATTTGGAAATGGGACCCTTGGAGGAGATTGGTTCATGGGGGTAGAACCGTTCTAATAGATTAATGCCCTTATAAGAGAGCCCAGGGAGCTCCCTGGCTCTTCTGTGGTGGGAGTTCACAGTGATAAAACAGACAGCAAGGAAGTGGGCCCCTATCAGAGACATGCTGATCTTGGACTTCCCAGCTTCCAGAACTGTGGTAAACAAAATTTCTATTTATAAGCCATCCAGTTTATGGTATTTTGTTGTCACAGCCCAAACAGATTGAACAACTTCCATGGTTTGGGGGAAAGAAAGATACACAGATATATAAGGCACATGAAGCAAAATATTAATTGCTACATGGGTATATATTGAACTGTCCTTACAATGTTTCTATAGGCTTGAAATATTTTGATGTAAAATGTTAAGACCAAATAAACAAACAAACAAACAAAAAAACAAAACCAAAGAGTGGTATACAGACTATCAAGTTTAAGAAAAGTCAAAGAGTATTCATTGGATTTAGCAACTTGGATTTGGCCTTAGAATCACAGCACTTCCAGTCTAGAAAGAAACCCATCAGTGCACGTATAATTACACATTGGAATAGGGATTAGGAAGCAAGAACAGGGTGCTAACTAGCTCTATGAGAGCATGCCATGGATGTAATTAGTGCTTTGGGAAAATGAGTGTCAGTGGAGTAAGGGAGGCAATGCAGACTGCAGTGGGGTGAACGAGGACCTGCCAATGGAGGAAAGACAGCTCCTTCAAGAGGCCGGGTCAGAGAGGGCTGATTTCTGTAATCGCACATTCATTTATATGTCTCCATCTATAATATGTAATGTGTCATGAATTCAAGGACCAGGCCTTTTCTGATCACTGCTATATCCCTGGCATAGCACAGTTCCTGACCCATCTGTAGTAGGGCAGTCAGTGTAAATTTTGTTGAGTGAATCAATTAATGAAAAGTCCAGAGACAGAACAGAATCTAGCAACTTTGCACCTGGTCGAAAAGGCCAAAACCACGGAAAGGAGGCGGCGATTCTTACCTATGTTTAAAGATCTGCAAAATAAGTAAGTGATTTCACACCAAGCTTTAGTACCCCCCACTGCAGCCTTTTGGGATGAAATGTGCAAACTGTGACTGGAAATCGATTCAAGCTCAGAGGTAGGTGACTAGGAAGAACACATTTATAAAATTATCGCTGGTGTGAGCCGTGACATGACAGCCCAGCATGGCTCCACAGGCCAGTGTATGACCAAAACTAATGGCATCGGGCTTTTTGCTTAAGAGATAAGAAAATTCAACCTTAGGCAGGGACTCAGAACAAATTTCGTTCTTGTTCAATTGTTTTAGAAGATGCTTAGATTTAGACTTGATTTGAACTGGATCCATTTTGCAAAATGTATTATTTGGATTGTGTTAAGGCTTAGGGCATTAGTGCAATGTTACTCCTCCTTTTGGTTCTTAGTTTCTGGAAGACCACTTGTGAGTCTCCATCATTCTCAGACAAGCTCAGACATCCTGTGAATCCTCTTGCTAGAAGGTTCTGTAGAGTTATTTTGGCTAGTTCCTTGCTTGTAAAAGGGCCATTTGGTTTGTCCAAGGAAGATTGCTCATTTATTTTTATTTATTTAGCAAACATTTGTTGAAAGTTTACTCTCTGCCAAGCACCATGAGTTAACAAAGAAGTATGAGATCCGGTCTCCACCCTCAAAATTGCTCTTTGAGGCAGAGGCCAAATCTTGGTCTTCTTGTTTTTTTCTTACACAATTCCTGGCCCAATGGCAGGAAAAACTATGTGGTGACATTTGTCATTTTTTGGCTGTTCAGGGTTAGAACCTCCATCCTATCTTTGGAAGATTCCTGTTATATTGGTCTTGGGGAGAGACAAAGCCCTCTTCCTTCAAGAGGAACTTCAAAGATGAGGTAATTGCTTTCCCAAGATCCTTCTCATCTTAGGTATGAGCATATAACCTTGACTCGGCCAATCAGGGGTATACATGTGAAACTTTGAAAGGGGAGTATCTGGCTGGGCACTGTGGCTCATGCCTACACTCTCAGTACTTTAGAGTCTGAATGGGAGGATTGCTTGAGGTCAGAAGTTTGAGACCAGGTGGGCAAGATAGCAAGACTCTGTCTCTACCAGAAAAAAAAAAGAAGAAAGCATGTTATGCAGAAATAGGGACAGTGGAGGGTGTATTGAAGGATGCAGGGCAGCAGTGGGTTTCTGGAGGGCAACAATGTTACCAATAGGAGTACTTAGTGCACAGGGCTTGCAGGGGCTCAGTAGTACTCTTGAGTTCAGTAGTTGCTGTAGTCCTGTTCTTTCTGAACCTCTCTTGCTGCCTAAAGTTGACAAAGGTCCTGGCTACGGGCTAGCCTTTCTTTCTGCCTACCCACTTGCCAGGCCTGGCTCTCCAACATTCCTCATTATTCTGTGAGCTCCCCACAATCCCCAGAATGATTAAAGGAACCAGAGTTGGTTTCTGTTGCTTACAACTAGGGAACCTGACTCATGCAAACTCTTGGTGCACTAGTCTAAGTATATCAGTAAAGTCACTTTTTTGCTTTTTCATGATTCCATTTAATTTTTATTCTGAACACCCATTATAATGAGTGGTAAATACTTGGTCTCTTCTCTCCACCTAATGTTTAGTATCATGAAATGCAGGAAGATGAAAAGTAGAGGAAAGTACCACAGATAACTTCATCACTCTAATTCAACAACTATTATTTCTATCTTCTTTATCTTTTCATGTGTATGTTTTTACAAGTTTATATATGTACTCAATGCAAACCATTTTTTATGCTACTTAAAACATTTTAACTTATTGCATAATTTTTAACCTGTGACTTCTGGCATTCATAACTGTAATTATGAATTTTATTAAAAAATTATTATAAAAGTTTATATATTTATTAAAAATTAAAACATATACAAGTTACAGAAATAGTACAAGAAACACCCATAAAGCCCTTTGAGATCAATTGTTAACATTTTTCTGGATTTGCTTTCTCTCTGAAAATAACTTGCAGAAATTGTGACACTTTACCTCTTAATGATCCAATGCTCATTTCCTAAGTAAAATGACTTTCTCCTACATAATCACAATGCCATTATCGTGGTTAAGAAAATTAACAATAATTTTCATAATATCTAAAATCTAGTTCATATTCAAAATTCTCCAGTTGTCCCAAGAATGCCTTACATATTAATAAGTGGGTTTTTAGAGCCCAACTCTTTTTTTCTTCTTGAACTTTGCTATTGCTTCATTTAGACTCAATTCATTACAGTCTTAAAATTGTTTCTATTTAAATTTCCCAATATTATGGGGGTACAAATGTTTTGGTTACATAGATTGCTTTTGTACTGCTTGAGACAGAATTAAAGGTGTGCACATCACCTAGATAATGGGCGTTGTACCTGTTAGGAATGATTTCACCCATCCCCTCCCCCAAACCTGCTTGATTTCCCTTGAGTTCTACTTCCATCTGTGCACATAGTGATAATTGGTTAGTTCCAATTTAATAGCAAATACATGTGGTGCTTATTTTTCCATTTTTGCAATACTTCACTTAGGAGAATGGTCTCCTGTTTCATCTGAATTGTTGCAAAAGGGATTAATTAATTTATTTTTATAGCTGCGTAGTACTCCATGGTATACATATACCACGTTTTATTAATCCACTCATGAACTGATAGGCACTTGGGTTGATTCCACATCTTTGAATTGTGAATTATGCTGTTATAAACATTCCAGAGGACGTGTCTTTTTGGCAAAATGACTTCTTTTTTTTCCTCTGGGTAAATACCCAATGGGGGGATTGCTGGATCAAATAGAAGATCTATGTTTAGTTCTTTAAGAAGTCTCCATTCGACTTTACATAGAGGTTGTCAAGTTTGCAGTCCCACCAGCAGTGTATGAGTTCTTTTCTCTCCACATCCAAGGCAGCATCTGTTGTTTGGAGACTTTTAGATAAAAACCATTCTCACTGGGGTGAGGTGATATCTCTTTGTGGTTTTGATATGCATTTCTCTGGTAGTTAGTGACACTGAGCATTTTTTTCATGTTTATTGGCCATTACTCAACCTCTTTTTGAAGAGCTTTTGCCCCCTTTTTAATGGGGCTGTTTGTTTCTCCTTGCTAATTTGCTTGCGTTCTTTGTAGAGCTTGGTTGTGAGCCCTTTATTGGATGTCTAGCAAGTGAGTATTTTCTCCCATTCTGTGGATTGTCTACATACTCTATTGACTGGTTCCTTGGCTGTGCAGAAACTTTCAGGAGGCTTAGTAATAACAGATTACTGGGGAGTAGGAGAGACTTTACTATACCAGAATCATAGGTATTTGCCCCCTTAGTTTCTTGCTGGCTTCTTGAGTGAACCACTCATAACAGATCCCAGATCCTTACCTCTCAGATTTCCTTTTAGAGTTTCTGTTTATAAAGATTCCTACTGGGGTAGGGGAGGGGTCCTCAAACTTTTTAAACAGGGGGCCAGTTCACTGTCCCTCAGATTGTTGGAGGGCTGGACTGTGGGCCCCAGGACAAGTCGGCTGCTAAACAGGACAGGCAACAGTGGCAAAAACACCCAGTGGGCTGGATAAATGTCCTAGGCGGGCTGCATGTGGCCTGTGGGCCATAGTTTGAGGATGTCTGGGGTAGGGACAGATACTCTCTAATGGCCAAGTTTCCCCCTCTCTCCCTTCCTTCTTTGTCTGGGCTTTAAGGCAAGAAATCCTGATCTCTTTGTTTTGTTTCCCTCTTTCTCAAGTCCCTTTAGGATTCAGGCTTTTTAAACTTGAAAGCCTTTCTTCTGCTTTCAGCTACCTGTGGTCTGACTGCTCAAATGGAGAAGGATCATGGGGTGACCTGACATGCTGGTGGTGGGAGGAAAGAACATCTGTTAATCTTTTAAAATATTGTTCTGCCTGTTATTTGTTCTATGCAGACATTAGGACTTAGCTATCCTGAGAATGATTATACTGGTAGTTAAAACAGTAAAATGCTTCTGAACTAGAGCATTAATCCTATCATCCAAAAAGACAGCTTTTGCTTGTGAGAGTTTTTTTCATCTTTTTCGTATCTATATTTTTAGATATAATATGCATTGGTAAATGATTACCATACAGTGCACCGTCCTGGCTCCCAGGCAGTCCTACCTTTCCCCCAGGACACCTCAAACTTCCAGCACCCCATGAGTAGACACCTAGAAAAACAGGTGCCTTCAAGACCCTGTCTACGTCTGTTCTGATGAGTCAGTGCCAAGACCTCCAGGCTGCTAGTATTTTGAACAGCCCCACAGAACACATGTAAATCAGATCTTATCACCTTCTGCCTAAAACCCTTCACTGGCTCCCCGTTCCTCTCAGAATTAAGTTCCAGCTGCTTCACAGAGCACATAAAACATTACAAGTTCTGGCCCTGCTTTCCTCATTAGCTTCTTCTCTTACTATCCCCCACCTGCTTCACTCCTTGGTTCTCCTTCTCTGGTATTCCAGCTGAACTGGGCTAAATGACTCCTTAAAGAGTCCATGCTCTTTTTGGATTCTTGGTCTTCACACAGTAGTACCTTCTGTCTGGAGGTGCCTTACTGATTACTGTTGATCTTTAGTTCTTAGGTTAAATGTCATTTCTTTTTTCTTTTTCTTTCTTTCTTTTTTTTTTTGAGAGAGAGTCTCATTTTGTGACTCTGGGTAGAATGCCATGGCGTCTAGCTCACAACAACCTCAAACTCTTGGGCTCTTCCTATCACAACTCAGAGCTCCAGAAGACCAGTGTCTGTTCTTATTGGGCTTGTCATTTGATCCCAAGTGTCTGACATTGTACTAAATGGTCGCTGGAAGAAGTAATGATGTTTATGGACACATGTATATGCATTTATGTGTATTTATACACACACACATATGCATGTAAGAGAGTGAACACACAAGACTCAGGAAATGGTAAAAAGATTTTTTTGTTTGCTTGCTATTTTGTTTCTTGAGACAGAGTTTCACTGTTGGAGTGCTGTGGAGTAATGGCTCATGGCAACTTCAAACTCCTGGCCTCAAGTAATCCTCCTGCTTCAGCCTCCTGAGTAGCTGGGACTACAGGTGCCCACCACCACCCCCGCCTAATTTTTTCTATTTTTAGTGGAGATGGAGTCTCAATTGCTCAGGCTGTTGTCGAACTCCTGATCTCAAGCAATCCACTGGCAGTGGCCTCCAAGAGTGCTAGGATTACAGGAATGAGCCACTGTGCCTGGCGGAAAATGGGGAAGATTCAGCTAAAAGTGAAATGCTGTCATTTCAAGATTCTGCATAGGAACACTGATGGGTGTGTCTAGGAGGAGATAATTTAAAATCTAGTAGCCTGGCGGAAGTTAGCAGAACTAATTCTGATTGGGACAGGAGATTGTTTTACAGATGATTCATGTCCTAGGTGTCTCACCACAGCATCTTACAGACTTTTAGGTTTTTTTTTTTTTTTTTTTTGATACAGAGCCGCAAGCTGTCCCCCTGGGTATAGTGCCATGGCATTACAGCACACAGTAACCACCAACTCCTGGGCTTAAGCGAGTCTCTTGCCTCCGCCTCCCAAGTAGCTGGGACTACAGGCGCCCGCCACAACGCCCGGCTGTTTTTTTGGTTGCAGCCTTCATTGTTGTTTTGGCAGGCCCGGGCTGGGGATTCGAACCC
>CAUYTI010129272.1:0-32224 GCA_963575145.1 Galago senegalensis
GGTTGTTATTAGGTTATAGCTTTCATATAAAAAGGTTTAAATTAATTTCATAATAGGTATATGTACATTGGATACTTTTTCTTCCATTCCTGTGATACTCTATTTTTACTAGAGATGGGAGTCTCAATCTTGCTCAGGCTGTTCTTGAACTCCTGAGCTCAAGAGAGCCACCTGCCTCAGCCTCTCAGAGTGCTAAGATTACAGGCGTGACCCAGTGCACCAGCCAGCAGTTATTTTCTTCAGAGAGGGACTGACGTAGACCACAGTACCTGTGTCTATTAGAGACTCAATATACATCTATTAAAAATTCATAGTTCACCAAAAATATCATTCATCATTTTTTAAAAATTCAGTTGCTCAGTACCATTGGTTGTACTCTTCCAAGGAAGTATGGATGTTCTAGTAGAACTCCTAAAGTTTATTATTTTGCCACTAACTACTCAAAATTTGATGTCCTTTCCCAAAATACATCAGAAATTAAATTTATAACCACTGCTACAATGCTCAATGATCCTACTTTGGGATAAACATGTAACGATATATAATATGTAGTGAAAACTATGCAATGATTCTCACAGATGTCCTGGGACTGTGAGCTACCAAAGATGTGAGCGCTGTATGGAAAAATTCTAATAAGAATTAGACTAGTCCAGTCCTTGACAACAAGCAGCGATTATTATAATTGCTCTTGCCTGAATTAAGGCCACAATATGATGCATACACGGCCACAAAAAATAATCAAGTTCACTTCCTTATCTTTAGAAGGACTGTTGCCAACATTTAAAAGCTAGTGGAATGTGGATCCAGCTCTTATTGTAACAATCTACTGCATCACTTTGCTAATTCTGCCTCCTTAGGTTTAGTTTTGAATTTTGTCATTATACTAAGGGGGAAATGAAATAGGTAGAGGTCTGCCATTCAAAACCCCAGAGATCATCTTTGGTAAATCCTTCGTTTAACAACTCATGTCTTATTGACGTTGCCTTATGCTGAAAATCCTGTGCTAATAGATGCATGGGAAACATCTGACAATTCCAAATACCAGCATGGAAGTCCCTTCCCTACTTACGTGCTGGAAGACACACCTATTTCTAGTGAGAATGTATCCTCAACCTACTTTTGCAGCCAGGGAGTAAATGCACTGGGAAACTGCATGCTGTTTTCACTTGCTGCAGATGTATTATTTTCCTGGGGGAAGCTGTAGAAAGAATGCTTTAAAGCATGAAGGTTTCTTGACTGCACCACGTAGCCCTCACCCTGTAAAATGTGACACACTTGGCATATGCTTGGGGCTGATGTTTGGGGAGGAGGGGGGTGTTCCCATTTGCTAACTCAGAGCTCTCCTCAAGTCACGCCCTGTGTCTCACAGCCCACATAACAAAGACCAAATAACTTCTCCTGGTGTGCAGAGCTGTTAACGCTTGTTTTCTTTAAACACATACAGACACCTGCAAGGTGCAGCCCTTGCCCTGTTAGAGAGCCTGATATAAGTGGGGAGATAGAGAACCCCCATATTTCTATGGAGATAGACATGACAGCATAAAGAACTGAGAAATTACACCTGCAATACATTCTGGAAGTAGAAGTTTATGATGCTATAAAATCTGCCGTGAGTGGAATTGTGTCCCCCAAATAAAGACACTTTGGAGTCCTAACTCTCAGTACCTGAGAACAGGATCTTCCCAGGAGACAGTATCTTTACAGAGGTAATCAAGCTAAAATAAATTCACTAGGGTGGGTCCTCATCAAGTGTAACTCATATCATCATAAAAAGGGGGAAATGTGGACACAGAGACAAGCACACAGAGAGGGAAGAAGACACAAGGGAGAAAATGGTCCAGGAGATAGGAAAAAAATAGAGTCTGCCCTCCCCATCCTCAGAGAGCAGTAATCCTGCCAACACCTTGATCTCAGGTGCTCAGGCTCCAGGTCTGGAGACAACACATTTCTCTGGTCTAAGCCACTCAACCCACTTTGTGATGGCAGTGAGGGAGGTCATGGAAGGTCCCCAGCAGGAGGTGACAACTGAGCAGAGAGCTGAGTATTAACCAAGAAAAAAGAGAGAGGCTGAGCGACTCAGGTGTGAGGAGCAGCAGGTGTACCCGACAGGCATCCACATGTATCTGGAGCTGAAGAACTGGGAGGAGGCCGGTGGGTCAGTCCTGCCATCCCTGAACTCTGGGAAGCCGTTGTGGGAGGATCCCTTGAGCTCAGTATTTTGAGAACGGCCTGAACAAAGTGAGACTCTCTCTCTACTAAGAATAGAAAAATTAGCCATTGTGCATGGCAGCGGGTGCCTGTCATCCCTGATATTCAAGAGACTGAGTCGGGAGGATTGTTTGAACCTGGGAGTTTGAGGTTGCAGTGAGCTATAATGATGCCACTGACTTCTAACTAGGGGAACTTGGTGAGACTCTGCCTCAAAAAACAAACAAATAAACAATTTAAAAAAAAAAAGCTAGGCAGAAATGAACCGCAAGAGGAGACAAGAAAAAGATGGAAGTCAGTAGGGGACCATGAAGGTCCCATGTCCGACAGACTGCTCTTATATATTTCTTTTCAGTGGAAACGTCAAGTATCCAACTACATGTAAAACATCCCGCACTGGACATGCTTTCTCTGTACTGTTATTTCTGAATAATCTGACTATGTATGAAGATATTCCAAGCTGGTTAATGTGATAAACAAGCCCCTTACCTTTGAAAAAGAAACTTCCTTTGAATCCATTAGTCCCAGCCCCCTCAAGGGTGAGGAGGAGAACTCTGAAAAGAGGTCTGAAGATAAGGGAGTGCGTAGGGAGGGGGAAGAACTTTGAGGGGAAACTTAAGATAAGAAAGTACCTCTGCCCTCCCTTGTACTATGCAATTCCCCCCCCCGCCCAAGGATAACCACAAGGATTCAGCTTCTGTACCTTTGCCTGCTTGTAATAAATTTCTATTTGCATCAAAGTGGGGTCCATGTCTCCTTCTCAGCCATGTGAGTCACAATAGTTAATATCACTTCCCCAGATTTCTTCACATCTACGTATGTCACCGGGCTCCACCCTATGACAGTTTGCTTCAAAATTAAACAACTTGAGGAGGAACACTCCACACAGAATCCAAGAGTGGGGAGAAATGATCTGGCATTCTAGGAAGATAGTCACTCTGGCAGGCGGCAAAAGCAATTTTGGAACAACTTTTCTGGAATGGCCTTCAGAGCTGCCATTGTATGAAGGCCTGGCAATTAAGTACGTGAACTGGTCCTAGAAAAGATGCTACATACCTCATTGCTGAATATCAGTATGGCCACCAGATGGCCAAGAGGAGTAGTTGGAAGGTGACGGCAGTGATACTCAGAGATGAGGCGTGTAGCACTTTTTCTAGGATGAGTTCATGAACTTAATTGTCCAACCCCATATGCATTTTCTTGCACTGGAAAGTGGCAGATAAATTTTTAGTGTTGTGTAGGATATTTGAGCCATGGTATCATGAGAGTACTTAAATGAGATGGTCTTACTTCAGGCAGTTATAACGACCTCAGCAAAAACTCCATACACGGAATGGTTCAAGCAACAAATAATCTAGTTCTAGTGTTGGAGAGTCCAGCATCAAGGTGCCATCAGAGCGGGTGTCAGCGTTTTCTCCCTCTCTTGCACACTGCTGCCATATTGCTGTTTCTTCACATGAGGGAGAGATGGAGAGAGTTCTCTCCTGTCCCTTCTTAGGGGTATTAATCTCATTATAAAGGTCCTACCCTCTAAACCAAATCATCTTCCAAATGTCTCACCTCCAGACACCATCACCCTGGGGGCAATGGCTTCCATGTAAATTTTGTGGGGACAGAATTCTGTCCATAGCAGAGGTGAATAACCCTCAGCAGCGGAAATTGTGTAACAATCACCAAACCAATAGTGAAATGTAATTGCATATTTACAAAGTGTCAGGCACTGTATTAATTATTTTCTAGGGAAGGGCAGTGCTTGCACTGGATATGCTGAGAATCTAAAGGGCCTGAATATGGGAGGTGCCTCTGGAGTTCAGCACTTAAGGCACAGTGATTCCCTTATTCTCAGAACTGCCCCTATGGTCCTCATTGAAGAGTGAGTCTCAGACATTCATTGGGCTGGATTCTCAACCAACTAAAATACGGCTGGTTTTTAAATGAGACAAACTCACCCTTGTAGCCATGGCAAACCATTTTAGTGACAATAATCTAGACAGAGGATTCTTAAGGACCCACCACTAAAGGTGATCCTCTGTTTTGATCTTGCCTTTTTTGGAGGTTTGCGCTGAACAACATAACTCAGGTCAACAACTTTTTAATAAATTCAATGTTTCCCTTAAGCTTGCAAGAGTCAATCTCTGCTATTTGGCAACCAAAAGACTCTTAATCCACCATAAAATGGCTTTCTACAAAAGCGTATGCAAGGGTGGGCAAAAACCCGTGTTGATTATCAGTCTAAAGTAGGACTAGCAAAAGTGAGGCTCCGATCACAGCGTGCTGGTTGGAACAGTGAGCCCCAACCTGCATAAGAGACTCATCAAGCTTCGAATCTGAATGCTTAGTGATTGTGGCTAATGCAAATTACACTTATTAGAGATGGTGTTCCTTATTTTAGCAATAACTAATACAAGAGACGCTGCTGTGGTACTTTTGCTTAGAGTGCTGAGTGAGGAAATATTTGAATGATCAAAACCAAAATCACTTTCTTAAGACTCTATTACCAACAGATCAGTGAATATCAAAATACAAAAAGCCATGTTGTCTCTGTTACTAAAACACCACTCTGTCGTTCCTCACTTCCTCCTCAGTGTGATGAGCTTCCATCACATTCTGCTGGGCATAACTGACTTCATTTTATAATAACCAAAATGAAATAAAATACAAAGGTCATCGTGATTTATAAGACTTCTTATTTAAACACAAATAGTCAAATTCTATTCATTTCTGAATGCCAGATCAATGCCAGGGCAGCACTGACACTTGTCACTATGAAAGCAGTGAGCAGGAACCCTGGGACAACGTTCCCGGTGGTGACTTCTGCACCGCCCAGGGACGGATTCAAGCAGAATCATTTTCTCTGATAGATGTCAGTGCCATGAAATGACATCTGTTGGTTAATAAACAGCTGCCCTGGAATTGGCTTAGAAAATGCAGGGATTTGGTGTACATGGTCTAGTGGTTAGAACAGCAGATCGAGAGGCCGTGTTTCTGGGCGAGCGTCCCAGGACTGCGACTGTCTTAGAATGGAAGTCAGTCTATTTGACACCAAAACAATCTCTCCATTGGGGTGGAGGTGGTGGCTGGGAGGGACGAGGGAGGGGTTCACCCCAATTTAACATCCCAGAGAGAACATCTCCTGTTAACTATCATATTATTCAGCCATCAGCTAACGGGGAGAGGGGGCAATCTCAGCACATAAATACAACAGCTCCAAAATGCTCATTAGGCTAGCGGCTAAATTTGGTACCTAACGCTTCTATACTGAAAAACATTACTAGGTTACAGGCATAAGACTAAAGAATTCACATATGCTGCTGCTACAAATTTCTTTTTTTAATTTCAGTTTAGTATGAGGGTACAATTAAGTTACATTGTTGCACGTGTTAGGTAGAGTCCAGGTTGCAGCTGTGTCCCTCACCCTGCAGGTGGCCAATACCCTTACATTGTGCCTCTTAGATGAATGTAATGATTCTACTTCCCCCTGCCCCCCGTTCTCCCCTCTCCCTTCCCCCCTCACTTGAGTTTAATTGTATTTTTCTCTCCTATGGGTGGATATTTGTTTGACTACTGGTTTCATATTAGAATTGAGTTCACTGGGCACTCACTTTTCCGTTCTTGTGATACTTTACTAAGTAAAAATGGTTTTCAACTCCATCCAGGTTACTACAAAAGATGTAAAGTCTCCATCTTTTTTGTGGCTGAATATAAATTTCTTTTTAAAGTTTCTGTATTTAAACCCAGGGATAGATTCTTTTCTATAAAATAAAATTTAATAATTTAAATATCAGCTCAAGTACTTTGCTCTCAACGTGAAGAGACTAGCTGTAAAATTATGCAAAGCTCTCTGCATCAGTTTCTCTAATTCCGAAACTGGAACCGTGATAACCCTTAGCTGAATCAATGGAATTTCAGGAAAACATATTACAAATAAAAGTCGGATAAATAAAGGGTGACATTCATTCTGATGAAAATCAATATTTTTCTCTTTGAAGTAAGACTATATTTCCAAATACTTGATAATCCGAATACTTTAAAAGCAAAATTTAACTTGCAATTACTGAACACATTTATTGAAGAGTAAAAAATTAACTGGCAATGCCAAATTACACAAATATTGCTATTAGAAAGTAAATCTGAAAAGGCAAATGGCACAGCTGAAATTTTAAACATGTAAACAGAGCTTTAAAGGAGGGTATCATTAGTATACAGGGGTTAAATGGTAAACGGTTTTAAATTAAGTCTCTGAAGAGACTTGTGGTAACCAGTATTTCCCATATTTCTTTTTTTCCCTAATGACATGACAGCAAATATTTACGTTCTGATATTTTAACCAGAAGTATTGATGATATTCAATTTGTTAAATATACTATATTAAAATTATTAAATATACATGGTACATCAATGTTACTTTTCGTTGGTAGAAGTTTTCTTCTCTAGTAGTATCAAAAGCTTATAATTGCAGAATACTCTCTCTCTCTCTACACACACACATATATATATATAATATATGTATATGTAGTATAGATAGATATAGATATTTATGTATAACTTTAACCAAAAACTTAAACCAAACCTGATCCAACTAAAAATATACATAAAATATAATCTCAAACGGTAAAGTAAATGGACAACAGAAAGTAAAATCTTTGATTCTACGTTACTCTGATAGTTTTTTTTTATTCCTTCTTTATTCATGGTACCACCAAGGAGCCAGAGATTAGCCTGAAAGAGCAGCTCTGGCTTGTGAG
This sequence comes from Galago senegalensis, assembly GCA_963575145.1. Lineage (NCBI taxonomy): Eukaryota > Metazoa > Chordata > Mammalia > Primates > Galagidae > Galago > Galago senegalensis. The sequence goes on from CAUYTI010129272.1 coordinate 6,954, forward strand.
TACTTTTGTATGGTACATTTAATTCTGTAATCCCTGAAGGTGTCGCACAGGGCGGTTAATTAGAAAGCATCTGGGAGACCAAGGCGGGTGGATCGCCGGAACTCACAAGTTTGAGACCACCCTGAGCCAGAGGGAGAACCCGTCTCTAAAAATAGCCACCAGGTGTCATGGCAGGTGCCTATAGTCCCAGCTTCTCCAGAAGCTGAGACAAGAGAATTGCTTGAAACCAAGAGTTTGTGGTTGCTGTAAGATGTGACCCTAGGGCACTCTGCTGAGGGTAACAAGTGAGACTATCTCAAGAAAAAAAAAAAAAAAAAAGAAGCAGATTTGGGGATAGTGAAAGCTGGGAATAATGGAAACAAAAACCTAGAAAATTCCACCACTGTATCTCAGGGGAGGGATGATAAAAGTCTGGAGAGCCATCAGTTTTGTGCTTCCCAGACTCCCTTCCATGTCTCCCGGCATCCTGCTGTCCCTGTGAAGAACTGTACCGTGTTGGTGGGTGACAGATACACATCTCTCTTCCCACCATGGAGTCCAGGGGAGCTTCTGAAGACTCCTTTTTCTTCTCTTTCTTTTTTTCTTTTCCTTGCCCCTTTTCTCTTCTTTCTTTAACTTGTGCACATATTATACCGCTATTAACTAGTCTCAGACAAGGGTCCCAGTGGGCTCAACTAGACCCTCTCTCCTGGATTCTGCCTTTAAATCAAGCACTACAAGAGAGGATGAAACGCTTAGACTTTTTCATCCCAATCGCAGGCCTAGCAGAAAGAGGGTGATTCTTATCGAAACATTCTGGTGCTACCTGATTCTCAGCTATGTCACACTTGTGAATTCCAATACATTGGTTTACATTTAAATTCATTGGTTGCTTACAACTGAAATTTTTGATTTCTGATTTTTGTGGCAGTGTTAATAGAAAGAAGAGGAGGTGGTCCCGTAACTAAATGGATTGGAAAGACAGAAGGGAAAATGTGACTCCAAGTTAACAATTGTGCTGGGGACAGTAGGGATGTCACCTGGGACAGAAGGCTGGGGCAGAGGTGATGTTTTTGAAAAAATGTAACTTTGAAAAAATGTCCTGGCATTCTTTGTTCCTTCACTACTGCAAGGTCTCCCAAGTTATAAACTGACTAATTTTGGCTCTAGGTGGTGATTTTAATTTTTGATAAACACTGAAACAAGGGAGTGAGTTATCTACAAGATGGACACAGGGGCTACAAACAAATCCTCTGATAAAGATGATGTCGGAGTGACTTGAGCCCTGGAGGTAAGGGTAGACTGGTACCTAGGTTAGCATTTTATTTCAAAGATTCTGTAAACGTCTTGAAAAGGCATTAAAGGACCTTTTTTTAAAGAATGGCATAGTGATGACCTCAACTAAATCATTCCACACAGTGAGATTCTGTCTTTGAAAGCAACAAGGCATTCCTGCATCACAATCTTTGCACATGGCTGTTCCTTGTGCCAGGAATTTCTCCCAAATCTTCAATATGGCTCAGTTACTCTACCCATTCAACTCTCTGTTCAACTATCCCCTCCTCAAAGAGGCTTCCCCATTTATACTGTTTAAAATAACATCCAACACACCCCCTGTCTCCTCCTTCCCCTTAACATTTATCGTCTTTGCCTGTTAGTACAAACATCATGAGGACAAAGATGATTTTACTCAAAACCTGTAACAACGATGAGCAGAGAACAGGCACTCACTTGCTACATGCTCGGTGGATGAACAAATGGCAATCTCTCTTTTGCTCTGGGCACATGCCTTTTTTCAAGAGCCAGGCAGCGCTCCTGCTTATACCTTCTGAGCAACCTGCTCTCACATTTCCATTTGATTATGAGCAGAAAGCTGAGTTCTGTTGCTCAGAACTCTCTGAGACAAACACCCTGGCTGCAGTTTTGAGGACTGTCTCACTACCTTGTCTGATCCTTCAAGGAGCCTCTCCCATCCCAGGACATGCTCTGTCCATCACATGGTCCATGGTGCATCTCTAGACACTTAAGCTCTTTGAGAAACAGGCCCGGGCATTTCATCTTTGAATCCTTAGTCTGACAAAGTCACAGAGGCAGTAGCAGTTTGGTGGAGAAGGAAGACAGGGAAGAATAAGAATGAGGTGAAAGGAGTAGAAAGAATTAGAAGAGCAGGGAGAAGGAAGATGGGAGAATAGGAAGTAACATAGAAAACAAACAGGTAAACATTCCACGTTAGCTTCCAGGACCCCTCAGGCCTCTGAGGGCTCCCTTTCTCTCATCTCTATCAGGATGCCCCCACCCATTACTGTGTCTACTCTGTCTGACGTTTCATCTTCCCTTCTTTCTTGTATCTTCTCCATCCAGATTTGGGTCGTGTCATTGCATCCAACTTCTCTTCCAAAGCCACTGATGACCTTCACCTTCACATTGCAAAATACAATGATCAGTTCTCATCTGACTTGGCTTTCAATTCATCTTTTGACTTGGTCTCTGGGACACCATAATGCCTGGTTTTCTTTTCCTATTTTTAAAAATTATTTTTCCTTTTATTATTTAATTTTTAATTGAGCTCATAACTGCGCACATTTATAGGATACAGTGCGATGATTTGATATACAATGTGGAATGTTTAAATCAAACTAACATGGCCATCAGCTCGCTTACTGGTTTTTGGTGGTAAGATATTAATTCCTGCCTTTCTTTCTACCTCTGTGGATGCTTCTTAGTTCATATTGCGAGACCTGTCAGCAACTCCAGACTTTGAAATACTTTGTTGGCTCAGTGCCTGGGAACGTCTTCCCTTCCGAGGTGGCTCCACCTCATCTCCTGCATTATGTGCCATTTATGCACTTGCAGATCTCACGGATAGATCTCCACCGGGGACCTCCCGCTTAGCTCTAGATTTATACAGCCACCTGCCTGCTGAGCTCCTCCTCTTGGGTTTATCGTAGACATCTCAAGCTTTCACAAGTTGAAATTAGGGGCCTCTCAGTCTTTCCCCCATTTCCCAAATGTGCTCCTCACACTTCAGCATCAAACGTCAGGATCTGTAGAGTTGTTCACAGCAGAAGCCTCTGAGTCATGCTTGAATCTCAAGTGGCATCTCCCAGTGGCACTGCCTTGACTATATCATCAAGCACTTGTTGCCATCTCACCCCCATTCATCCTGCTTCAAGCCATCTGCTCCCCGCATTGTAAACATCACAAAGGAAAACCTGTGTCTTTTGGTTCACTGGGACATCCCAACACTGTGTGGGCATTTCTTTATTCTCTGCTCATCTCACCCGAATGTATAGGCAAGGTCTGGGTCTATCTTGTCCTCTCCTGGGATCCAGAATAGTGCTTGACACCAATAAATATCAGTTAAACAAATGAATAATAAGAAGTAGTAAGCAAAGAATAACCTTCTATTATTGTTCTTAGTATTCACATTATCTTTATGATAATACTCAATATAATAATCATTAGAGTAGCTAATGTTGATAGATTATGCACCATATCATGGGCCCTATGTTAAGCCTTTGCATTCAGTAGATACCTCACTCATTTCCCACAAAAGCCTTTTAAGGAAGACATTGGTTTGATATCCATTTTGTAAACCAGGAAATGAGGGTATGTGAGGATTTAAACGTTGGGATATCTGACTTTGAATTATGCTCTTAAACATTAAGAAGGGGGACTCTTCAGGTGTTCTATCAGTGTTTGAGGAGAGGTTGAAAATGGAAGAAAGAACACAAAAAAAGAGGGAATGAAAGAAGAATGAATTCTAGGTATTTAATATTTGTCCTCTTCCTGGGGCAATCTCTGTCTTCCTCTGTAAAACTAGGATGCAGCTTGATTTTTTTTTCTCCCCAGCCTGATCCCAATCACTTTGAGGGAGAGTCAGAATAAGGAAATTAGCCTCACTTTGTTCCTCTGTGTGATGAACTTATAGAGGCCTGACGCTGAAACTGCTAAAGCAGATTGATTTGAACCAGACAATGCCCCTGCCCTATGGAAAACAAGGTTCACCTGAAACTCAGTGTTCCTCATGTCAGGACAGCTCCTTATAATCTAGGGGAAAAATCCTCATTTTTGATCTGTCAACTAATTGAATCAATTTTTCTTTAACTTTCTGGTTCGAACCATGTGTCAGCTGTCTCTCTCTTTTAATCTTAGTTTCTCATACACATAAAAAAAATCTATGAAAATCTACTTCATGTATTGAGTTCATGAAAACAAACCCTTTAATCTATAAGCAGAATTAGTTTAAAATTCAATTTTAAAACATGATCACATTAGGTCTGACTTTAACAAACGCAAAAGCATTGACAACGAGAAACTCTAATACTACAATCTTAAATCTAGTGTTACCTTTGCATAATTTTTTTAACCCGTCCTAAGCTTATGTTTAAATCCCTTTAAGAAATTAGACAACACATATTTCTCTAACAAACTGCAATGGCAGCTTTTCCCTAACAAAACACAGGGTGGGATCAGCAATCTAGAAGAGGTAAGAAAAACAGCAAAATTTAAATAAGAGGGGGAATAGATTGATGGATTGGAGATGGCAGAATTTTACTACATTAACAAATATTTGTTTGGTGTTTAGTATTCCCATGGGCCTGTCTTGTAAGCTCTCACCAGCACTTGGGCTAGAAGATATGCCAAGAAAGTTTTAGTTTACTTCCCTAATTTTTCTCTTTTTCTTTTTTCTTTCTTTTTTTTGAGACAGAGTCACACTCTGTTGTTGGCCCAGGCCAGAGTAAAGTGGGCTCAACGTAGCTCACAGCAACCTTAAACTCCTGGGCTGACACAATCCTCCTGCCTCACCCTCCTCAGTAGCTGAGACATCAGGCAATGGCTCCACACCTGGCTAACTTTTCTATTTTTAGTAGAGATGCATCTCGCTCTTGCTCAGGATGGTCTCAAACTCTTGAGCTCCAGGGATCCTCCTGCCTTGACCTCTCAGAGTTCTGGGATTACAGATGGAGCCAGGGAGCCCAGCCTCACAGTCCCCTTTTTCAGTATTTGTAGCTACTCTGAAGGAGTATATAATCTTTCAAGTCGTGACAGTAGCAAAATTAAATGTGCTGCCCTCTATGCATCAATGACAGGAACGCTACACAGCATGGAGATGAGGAGACAGAACAACATGCTGGAAAAATTTCACCGAGGGGAGGGTTTGCCAGACAGCTGAGCTTGCGAAGGGGTGTTCAGGTACAGGAAACAGCTTGAGGCAAAGCTCAGATGGTGTTTGGTGTTTGAGGACTGGCTTGTCCAGAGAAATTATGGACAAAGAATAGTAACTAAATGGCTGATATAACTCATCTATAGCCCAAGAAGAAGGTGAAAGAGGAAAGGGAGGGGAGGGGAGGGGGAGGATGGGTGGAGGGAGGGTAATGGGTGGGAATACACCTACCCTGTATTTTACAAGGGTACATGTTAAATTTACTAAGTTTAGAGTATGAATGTCTTAACACAATAAAAAAAAATGGCCATGCAGAAACTGAGTGCTGGGGGAAGAGACTTAAAGCAGAAAGGTTTTCTATCCTATTTCTCTGTGTTAGGCTACTTACTCACTGAACTTCGTGTTATGACAGAATTTCACCTGCACCTAAGTGCCTGCATTTCATGGTCTCCTTGACCTCCTTACAGCTGTTGGTATCTAGCCAAGTGAACATGTGTGTTAAATACTTCTCTTTCTTGTGGACAGCGTTTTCCAAACTCAACAACTAACAGCAGGCCCTGTAAAGCTAGTTTTACTAGAAACTTTTCTTTCTGCAGTACAGTTTTAGAAAAGTGTTTTATTAGAGGGCAGGCAAGCCCCACCAGGACAGCCTTGTCCCCGTCCCAGCACGCAGTGGCCTCCTGCCATTTTCTTTCTCAGTGAGTCTTGTTTCTCCAGGGCTTCAGCACAGAATGTTCAGCCACCTTATTAAACCCATGTCCCTGCAGGGAAGAAAGCAGGAACAAGACCTGTCTTCTGTCACTTCTACATTTCAAAGAAAGTTTGTTTACTCCCATTATCAAAAACCTACAGGTTCACCTGGAGGAATTCTGGGATTGCGGAAAAAAAGGAAAGAGCATTTCTTTTTGCAAATTGCTCAGGCAGCAAGGAGCAAAATCTGTTCTTTCCATGTGAAAATGCTCCTCTTGACCCTCTGTCATCAGAAAGAGTGCTCAGATTCTGTGGAACATTCTAGTAGAGGTGACAGATTGCTGCTCTCCCCACCCCCCGGCCGTGCCATTCCTTATACCTCAAGTTGTGATGTAGGGTAGAGCAAATTGTACCACCTGATGACAGGATTCTGGATCTTTTTTTTTTTTTTTTTTTTGAGACAGAGCCTCAAGCTCTCCCCCTGGGTAGAGTGCTGTGGCATCACAGCTCACAGCAACCTCCAACTCCTGGGCTCAAGCATGTCTCCTGCCTCAGCCTCCCAAGTAGCTGGGACCACAGGCGCCTGCCACCACGCCCTGCTATTTTTTGGTTGCAGCCGTCATTGTTGTTTGGGGGGCCAGGGCCGGATTTGAACCCACCACCTTAGGTGTATGTGGCTGGCGCCTTAGCCACTTGAGCCACAGGCGCTGAGCCGGGATTCTGGCTCTTAATGAGCCTGCTCACAGATATAAAGCTTGGAAACTTGTATTTCCTCTTTTAAGAAAGCTGCTAGTTTGGGAAACTTGCAATGGTTTCAGGCTCACGTCTAGCACTATGGGAGGCCAAGGAAGGTGGATTGCATGAGCTCAGGACTTTGACACCAGCCTGAGCAACAGTGAGACCCTGTCCATAAAAATAGCCAGGCTATATGTCAGGTGCCTGTAGTCCCTCTGTGCTACTGGGGCAGCTGAGGTCAGAGAATCACTTGAGCCCAAGAGTTTGAGGTTGCTGTGAGCTATGATGCCATAGCACTCTATGGAGGATGACAAAGTAAAAAAAAAAAAATCTATGATATATATAAAATGATTTCTTTTGAGGATCTGGTTAAAAACAAAAAGAAGGCAAAAGAAAAAGCAATTGTTATTGCAAAATTTTAAGAGAACTGCTTCACCTAGATTGGAACACTTTACAACATTATAAAACATTTATTTTCTTCTAGACATGCATTACAGGGAAAGAAAAAAAAATCTATATTATCACTTTTTTCGTGCACATTTATTATTTATCCTTTTGTGGATAAGAAATTCTCATAACCCTGATAGGAGTGCAGTCACTTTAGAATTCAGGTCAGAAATCAGCAATCCCCTCCCCAGTATCCTGGAGGTGTCAAGGCCAGAGGTCCTGGAACACCCTACCCCTGTCCTGACTCCCAGGATGAGCCCACAACCCTGACCCACACTAGGAAAGAACCCAGGATGTGCCCTGGGCTCACTTCCCCATTTCAGCTCTACTGATAAGGCTAATAAAAGCCTTCTGCAATGCGTGGGAGCTGACCTGAACCCTGGTCAGGCTCCATTCTTCCTTCTCCCTCTATCGAAGTCTTTTCATGTTCCTGGCCTGGCCTCCTTTCCTTTCTTGTGGGCCCTCACCCCAGTCCTATGTCCCACTCTCTCACTTTGGCTATCAAGATCCAGTGTTTGTGTTGGGATATTTGGTCCCCCCCAAATCTATTGTGTAGAATTGTTAACCAACTGTTCCACATTCCCTTAGCCAAGACAGACAGTGGGGTTGGGGTGCTCTCCCACTAGCTTCTGAATTGAGAACTCAGATTTGAAGGCCTCAGTGAAGTTGATAAAACTGATCCTATCCTGTTGGTTTGCCCTGAAGAGACAGTTCCTCATCTTCTGCGGCTGGATCTTTTGAGCATCCTTTATTTATTTATTTTTTCTTGCAGTTTTTGGCTGGGGCTGGGTTTGAACCCACCACCTCTGGCATATGGAGCTGGCATCCTACTCCTTTGAGTCATAGGAGCCACCCTGCATATCCTCTTTTCCTCTCTCTTCCAAATTTTAGTCTTTCCTCTAATTTCTTAAGTTACCTCACAACTTTCCAAGCATTTATTTCCATCTTTTTTCCTGCTTGCATGCCCGATGTTAACTTATGTTATTTGCATTCTTTTTTGCTTACTGGCAATTCTCAAACACTTTTGAACAAGTGATTTAAATAGCCAATGAAGATTAAACAAACAAAAGCAATTAAAAACCCCACATTGATAAAAACTTCTGAAATGGAACTAGAAATTTTACTGCTATGATGCCTGGTGGCAGTTCTGCTCTTCTGGAGCCTGAGGCAAGGTCACTATGTAAAAGGACACAGATTCATTATTTCTATGTGAACTAATCTGTACATTTACACTGAGGAGGCTGACTTCAAGGCTGAAGGTGTTTTTGGTACACCCTCAACTGAAAACAAGTTTTTATGTTTTCACAGAATAGATGTGGAGATGAGTTCTCCCTGTGAAGGAAGTGGACACAAGCCAGATAGCAAATAACAATTATCAGTCGAAAGCCAGTCAAACCAGGAATCAGGCAGCTCCGTAGAAGTGTCTGACGCTATTGATCTGGTCGCCACCCAAAGCCATTACTCTTATCTGAATGCAGTAATCTAAGGCTGAGTGAATTTGTCCAGAGAAAATAAGCCTTGTCCAAACTTTACCCACACAGTTATGAGGAAACAGATACCTTATTTTGTTCAATAACATTAAGGCAGTTTCTGGATAATATTGGATGATATTACAATCTAAAGAAAACGTGTAAAGGTGTCTACTACCGAGGACTCTTGTTCTGAAACATAACTGGGGTTTCCGTGCACCCACCAGGATAAAGACAGGGGCAAGAGGTGTAGTGGCAGAAAGAGGCGCCTTCTTAGCTTGGTTCCCTACAAGGAGAATGAGCAGCTAACACTAAGACCCCCCCAAACTCTCTGTGCTTACAAGTGGGTAGAGGGGGTATGTGTACACCCCTGTGTGTGTGTGTCTGTGTGTGTGTTTCTGTGTGTGTGTGTATGTGTCTGTGTCTGTATGTTAAAGACAAGGGTACATTTTAGGAAATATTACAGATCAATACCTGGAGGCTATACTGCATGGATTGGCCTCTGAAAGACATTGGTACAGATGGACTCAGATACCTGGATTAGTGGAAAAGCATGTTAAGATGGGTGAGACAGACCCCTCGGAGGAAATTTAGAACAAAGAATGGTGCTCAGAGTTTCATATCTCAGTTTCCCCATTATTGGCATTTTCTAAAGGTGGGAGTTTCTAGAAAACTGCTGATGTACAAATGTTAGGGTGTCATCTTTCAGCTGTGTAAGGAATCACAACACCTCCTGGCTCTGGTTCCCTTGGGGGGTCATTGGTCTCAGGGGTTGCCCATTCACTTTTAAGGGGCATCCTTGGTCAGCCCCACCCTCCTCTTCTGATTGCACCTGCCCTGAACCTTTCTTCTCACTGTGGGATTCTCCAATCCTGCCTCTACTCTCCTGCGCTTTTATGTCTCACCACTAATATCTACTCTCCAACCAGTGTCTTCTCTCTGCTCTTCTGTTTCCTCAACAAGAGATTGTTACTTAGAAGTTTAGAATTTGGCTGAGTGTCTTACGCATACCAAAAGATTTAGCAAAACATATAGGATAATAGTGAAATATGTTAAAGGGAATTCAGTTCCATTCTTTTTTTTTAGTTCAATTCTTTAAAAAAGCAATGATTTGGCTAATGCTTATTTTCATTACAAAATGTGCTTGCTCTATTTTTTTCCTCCAATTTAAATTCAGTTATGTCTAAGTTATTTAGCATTCCATTCCTTAAAAACCCGGTGGCCCCCTAATAGATGAATGGATATGAGTCCTAAGGCAGAATGCAATCTGCGAGTCTGTGGCGAGCCTTTTCACCCTAAGGTCTGCTGCCCTTCTTGATTCCTCACCGGCCACCACTGAACTAAGCTCCCAAGAAAAAAGACTGACAATAAAACTTACATTAGGCAATTTAAAAAGTGTGGGCTGGAATGTGTACAGTCATCACCATAACACGTAGTTTTAGAAAATAACACTCAGATGCTCCTCGGGAATGAAGTATTACTACCTTTTTTTTTTTTCTTTTTTGAGACAGAGTCTCACTTTGTCACCTGGGTGGAGTACCATGGCATCATAGCTCGCAGCATACTCAAACTCTTGGGCTCAAGTAATCGTCTTGCCTTAGCCTCCCATGTAGCTGGGACTACAGCAACCGCCATGATGCCCAGCTGTTTTTAGAGATGGGGTCTCATTCTTGCTCAGGCTGGTCTGGAACTCCTGAGGTCAAGCAATGCACCTGCTGTGGCTTCCCAGACTGCTAGGATTACAGGTGTAAGCCACCCACATCTGGCCTAAGTATTACTACTTTTTGCCAAAAAAACAATCATAATTGGAGAACTGGATATCCACATGTAAAAGACTGAAACTAGACCTGCACCTTTCTCCACTCACAAAAATTGATTCAAGATGGATAAAGGACTTAAATTGAAGGTATGAAACGATAAAAGTCCTCAAAGAAAGAATAGGAAAAACACTGGAAGATATTGTCCAGGGGAAAGACTTTATGAGGAAGCCTGCCATGGCAATAGCAACAACAGCAATAATAAACAAGTGGGATTTAATTAAACTATCTATAGTATTATCTATAACTGCTGTACTCCCTAGCATTATGACTTTGAAAGCAACGTACTTCTACATAATTACTTACCACTTATGTCAATCCTAATTCCGACTTCACCTTTCCCAAGAGAATTATTTATCATCATTTTTGATGAGAAATATCCTATTATGTGTGTGTTGTTTTTTAAAATTTAGTTAAATCTAAGGATTACTAACACCTCAAGGGAAAATAAACCTTTTGTGTACATGGGCATTTTTAATAAGCTTTATTTTATTTTTGAGCACTTCTAATGACGATTTCCCTTCCATATTTCTCTTTGTATATAAACTCCTTTGTAACCTATACCCTAGTTTCTCAAAGTTGTTTCCCAGTATTATTGTTTGTAGAATGTAATGATATCTAAAGAATACCTGTCTAAATGGGAGCTTGCTTGGTAATTAATGCAGACTATAAAGTATTAAGGCAATGGAATAATACTCTCTGATGACTATTGGTAATATATTTTAAGTGCTTGCTTTTAAGTCACCCAGGCAAAAGAGCAACAAGCAATGTGAATAACTGGGAACAGAGAGATTTGGAGCTGCTCAAGGTCAAAAGTCAGTCATTGCAGTGTGGCATAGGACGGCTACTGTTACTGCCAGAGTCGCTGATCTCTGCTGCCCTTCAGGTTGCCTCAGAGCACTAATGCAATTGGTGTGGGGCTTTGCCGACTTTCCTGTAATCTCTTAAAAGATTTAACAGCAGGCATCCATTTGCCAAGTTAAAGGAAAGCAGATCCCTTTGTAGGTCTCCAAGAGACTACATTTACACTCAATTTGTTCAAAGTACAAAACAGTTTAGGAAGCAGCCGAAGTCTAACAGATACTGTAGATATTTCACAAGCAGCCAATTATTAATTTAACTTTTCTTGGTCTGGAGTTTCTGCTTTTTTTTTTGAAAACCCCCCATTTGACTAATTTCAGTGCCATCTCATGCCCCCGTTTTAATGAATATTGCATTTTTTACTGGGCATAGTTCCAACCCTTCTCCTCTTTACTTGTCTGCTCTGGTGGGACGGAATACTTGGAAGCCTCTGGCAAAGGCAACCAAAAGAAAGCATTGCTTATACATTTTGATCACCCAAGGTTTGATTAGAGCATGGAAATTACACTGGGAAATAGCCTTAGAGAGACTCATAATCAAGATGCCACAGCTGAAACCCAGCAAATGTCGTAAGTAGCTAATTCATTTTCCCTGACAAGATACTGAAATTTGAGTGTCATGATGTAAGTGGAGGGCATATTGGGTGCACTTGACCTTAGTGATGGGCACTGGACACTTAAGTAATTTTTACTACTCTGAAATTCTGGCTGCCCTACACCTGGCTACTCTTGACCTTTGAAACTTGTTCTGTGTGCCTTCTGAGCTCACTGATATTTCTACTAAAATTTATCTCCCTTGCTAAGAGCTATCAAAACCTACGATATTCAGGACAAGGAATCTCCCCCAGTAATCAGTTTTGTAAAGACTGGGAAGAGATAGCTTCACCTGTGCCGGCTGAATGCATCTTCACTCAACAGAGAGAACAGACTATACTTTCTGCCTTTACAAGTTTATCGGTTACAATGATACTTTTACAAAAGCATGATTACTTCCCAAATAAGCTATCACAGGGCCATCATGTTCTTCCCCTCACCCAGCTGACCAAGAAACTCCATTGTTCAGTCCAATCCTCCATAGCTGAGCCTCTGCTTCTCTGTTTAAAGATGAGCTAAGTTCTTTTACACTGCATCTTGAACTTCTAGGCAGGGTCCCGTCCCCTTTCTCAGCACACGCATCGTCAGGCAGTCATTCCCAAGTAGGCGGGTAAAGGAGGAGTTCACGGCACCTTCAGATCTTTTCATACCCTCCCATGTTCCTCAGTGAGGGCAGATGGAACAGATAAGAAGGAATTGTGAAACAGGGTTTGCACAGTTTCTTTCCTTTTTATTTTGTTTCAGGATATTAAGGGGTACACGTTTGTTTTTTTTACATACTTTATTTTTGCACCAACTGAGTTAAGGTTATAAGCATGCCCTCACCCAGGCAGTGTGCTTGCTTTTGCACTATTTTCTTGCTCAGCAAAACATTCTGTCCTCATCTATGTCTAGTACCACGATGACAATGACCGTCTATAAGTTGGGAGGAACCCACCATTTGCAATCAGTATGATATGCTTCTGAGAATCATCTCAACCAAGAGAGTTTTCTCATGAAATAAGTGATGACTTTGCAACCCAGAGAAGCAAATGTGTTGGTTCCCAGTGAGTTGCCAAAGGAGTTAGGGTCAGACGCTTGGCTGAAAGCTGGAATATTTTCCAGAATAGTTACTCTGTTGCCTGGAAGAGAATTTTCCATCATATTTGTTCCAGAGTCACACATTTTTTTCCCAAAGCAACAGTATTTCTCTCATACCATTCAAAAATTCAGTCACTATCAAACAATCTTATTCAAAGGTTTGAACATGCTTCTTTCTTCCTAAAATGTCATCCACAACTGCCTTAGGTCACCTTGTCTAACTATCTCCTACATTTTACCTTTAGAGCTTAGTTGAACATCTACCTTCTTCCAGACTCTTCTCTTGTAGCATGCCCCAACCAGCCTGCATTCATTTCTCTATATTTTTCCATTCTTTGAAAGCATAGAAACAGTTTTGCTCTGTCGTTGTTACTATTATAAATATCATTTGTCATTATCCCAGAAGGTACTCAGATAGAGATTGCATAAGCATAAGTCCTATCACCAGGTCTCTCATTCCATCTTTCCCTTCTATAGCAAATTAACGATCACTTCAGAAAATGAGAATTGTAAAAACTTCTGACGGTTCACTGTACCAACTACATACAGCCTTAGGTTCCTTGCCGCTTATACACATATCATTAATACAGTATTAAGTTCCATGCACCTTTATTTAACCTAGTCTCTTTGGGGCACTGCCCTGGGCATAGAGCACTGAATGTCAAATACTATATACTTTTTGTCCTCAAGAATCTTACTTTCTTTTTTTTCTTTTTTTTTTCTTTTTTTTTTGAGACAGAGCCTCAAGCTGTCGCCTTGGGTAGAGAACCGTGGCATAACAGCTCATAGCAACCTCCAACTCCTGGGCTCAAGCGATTCTCCTGCCTCCACCTCCCAAGTAGTTGGGACTACAGGCGCCTGCCACAACACCCAGCTATTTTTTGGTTGCAGCCATTATTGTTTGGCGGGTCTGGGCTGGATTCGAACCCGCCAGCTCAGGTGTATGTGGCTGGTGCCTTAGCCGGTTGAGCCATAGGCGCCAAGCCAATAATCTTACTTTCTAATAGGAGGGTATAACCAGCAGACGGTTACAATGAAATGCCACACATTTAGGGTGCACTTATGTACAGGGTACTGTGGAACTCATGGAAGAGATATTCCTAATTATATTAGTGAAGCTTGAAAGCTACCAACAGAAGTCAAATCTGTTGAGAGATTATGTGAAAAGATAATTTATACAGAAGGTGGCTCCTGTGGCTCAAAGGAGTAGGGCGCCGGCCCCATATACCAGAGGTGGTAGGTTCAAACCCAGCCCTGGCCAAAAACTGAAAGCAATAATAATAATAAATGATAATAATTTATATAGATAATGTAGGATAATTTTCAGAAGCACTGGGGAGGCCAGGGAACCAAAATCAGGAGATAAACAAAAATACACACACCCCCAATAAAAAATGCTCAGAAATTATTCCCCAGCACCAAGCTCACTGGCTGGCTGGCTGGGCACTGCTGCTCTTTCTCCTGGGCGTGGGAATTAGAGAAGACACTATTGCTGGATGCTGAATACACCTACCCGGGAAAAATGGATATTACCTCTGCTGACTACCAAATGGGTTTTCCATCGTGCTTGTTTCTTTGTGTGTTTAGATCTAGATTCATCTGTGGCAGGTATATCTGATTAGCCGAGACTTTGTTAAGAACTCTGCCCTAACTTCAGGGGGGTTGGGAACATAAATGTCTGGTCTTATTAGTTCTCCAGTGATACAGCTTGTTCTCTCATCAAAACTTGCGTAATTGGTCACTTTCTATTAATTTATTAACAAAAAGAGATGTAAAAATGCTGTGCTGTTAAAAAGGAAGAACGTATATATCCCAATCCAAAATAGGACCAGGTAAGGGAAAACTTGGCAAGAGATACCTTTCTGCAAGGTGTTGTGCTTTGGAAAACAGAACACAGTTAGTTGGTAGTCCAGGGAAAAAGCAGAGGATTCACAAAATATAGAGAATCCTGATACACAGAAGGTTGGATGCAGCGGGATCAAGTCTGTATATATGGGAGTGTCAGGTAGGAATTAAAGAGGGTAAATACGGCAGGTGATTGGAGACAGGCCAACACCAGGTCATGGAGGACCTTATGTTCCCTGCCAGGCACCTTTTCCTTAATCCTCTGCAGAATGGGAAGCCAGGCAGAGATACTGAAATCACCGTCTAGGTGTTCAGAAAGATCATCTACATAGCGAAACAGATTCTGTGTTGGAGGGGTTATTGCAAAAGAATGGATAACTAACACTGTAGGTCAAGGTGAATACAAAGGATCTCAGAGCCAGACAATAATGATGGTGACAGGGAGACGAGGACATACTCAGGAGGGGCTGAAGAATCGAGCCAGGTTAAAATCTAGAATGTGGTGCTAAACTCTGGGAACACAAACATGAATCAAATGCAAAGACCTTTTTTGGAGGAGCATCCATTTTAGTTTAAACACACCTAGAGATAAGAATGTTGTGACTTTATGGACTTAAATGAGGCCCTCAAATATTTAATATCTCTACTTAAGCTAGGAGACCACCAGAGACCTCATGAGGGATAGAATCTACCAAATTACTAAAATGTGTCAGAGTTTTCCAGACTCACCGTGACATAGACTGAAAGAAAACAAAGGGAAAATCCTTGAATTCAACGTAGATGGTGGTATGAGGAATTACAGCCTTGGGACATTGGAGTGTTGTGTGGGAATAGCAGGAGGAAAGAATGGTGTAGACTCGGGCTGAGGGGAACTGTAAAAAACCACAGAAAACAAGTCTAGGGTATAATTGCTCGTGGCCTATAGGCAAAATTACATATTGTAAGAACTTCCTTGACATGCTTGCTTTTTTCCTAAAAGGCAAAGGAAAAAAAAAATGCAGTTCTTCCTTCTCCTAGTGAGTGAAGATTAAATGTCTTCCATACTCTAGGAATTATGCTAGATCATAGGAACACAAGACAAGGCCCTCATCCTCATGGAGCTCAGAATAAGCTGGTGGAAACTGATGATAGGCAATGCATCTAATGACACAGGGCATCACTGTGCAAGGACAGCCCTTAATAAGCAAATCCAATCTAGTTCCTGAGGTCTAAAGCAATGAAGTCTGGATAATAAGAAGTAATAATAAATCAAATCTTCATCTAAGCATTCTAGAGAAAAGTACTGTAGGTCAAGGTGAAGTATTAATTAAAAAGACCTTGTAGGGGTTTTCAGAATAATAATCACTTTGTAAGACCAATTGAAATAGAACTACATTAAGTGATTGCTATGAAATACCAAAATGATAGATCCTATGTTCTTTTAGGTTTTGAAAAGCTGGCATGTATGATCATAGCATGGCTGTAACAAATCCCTCCTAGTCCAGCTATATTGTGAAGCACAAATTTCCATGGGGTCCCCTTGAAAATTGACAGACTATAGGAGTCATAGGCTTAGTCCTCACTCTCCTAATCTTTGAATCAGATTTGCTTCAGAGGATTTGGGATTTATTAGTGCCATAGGCTATCACAGCCATTTGCCTTGACCCTCACTCAGGAAAAGGAGTCTTTATGTCTAACTTAGGTCATTTATGTTGACCCTGAATTTGAAAGCACATTGGGAGCGAATTTTCTCTCATTTTCTGCAATATTGAGAAATAAATTCCTTTTTTTTTTGCCGTTGCATGTACATCCGTTCAGTAAACTGGGCAATTTATGCAAATATAACTGTTTTACAAAATCTCATCATCTGAGAAAATCATGTTACAGTCCTCTTTGAAAGTCCAACAAGGAACAGCAACTGTGCGTATTTAAATTTGCCAGGAGTATGCAGGAGAGAAGAATTATTGAGGTTTTCTTTGACTGCTTAGGAAAATTGTGCCTAGACCTCCATGGTTTAAGCCAATTATATGGTCCCTGGCAGAGGAGGGCTTCTTTTCTCTGAACCATTGTCTTGATTTGTTCTATCAGGAGCAACAACTGAGCACTCACCCACTCGCTGAAACCATGTCATGGTGGGGTGCTCCAGGCCCTGGTTTATAAGGAGCCTCTGCTTCAGGGTTTAATTCTCAAGTAAAATTTGGAACTAAAGCATTCTAAAAGAATGAAGCCATTTGTAAAGGAGAAGAATCACAATATGAAAGTCAAAGCGTTCAGAGAACATGGAAATAAGTCCTTCCAGCCTGCCAGTGGCACACAGAAGCATTACTGAACCTACGTGCACATTCAGACACTGTGTCACACACCGCACACACATCTCACACACGCCCCCCACAGGTGCACAGGACAACTCAAATAGCCCACTGCCTTTTCTTCTTGGACTTCTTATGTGGTGAAAGCATCTTAATAAGAATAGTAATTCAGCTTATAAAATAAATGACTGTGTAACTACAATTAAAGGCAGGTAACCTCTATCACTCTAGCTATTTCCAAACATTTCAAACTCAAATAGTAACTGTACTTGTTGACAGGAAATCAGTGTGCTGTGTTGTCCTGTACTGTTGGGTGCTGAAGGCTTCTCCATACACCTTCTTATTTATTTTACCAACCTGATGGAGCAGGCATCCTTAATCTCAAACCTTGTATGAGGAAAGTCAGGCTTGAAATGTTCAGTCAAATGTCAAAATTTTTAGAGTAAGGATGCAATGCCATTCAGATCTTTCTGACATCATAACCACTTGAATGTCACAGCACCTCACCTACCCACATACACTGAGATTGAATTTGTGTGTGTGTGTATGAGAGAGAGGAGAGAGAGAGAGAGAGAGAGAGAGAGAGAGAGAATGAATTTGTTTCTAGAGTCACCAGGCATGGAAGAAAAACAAACATTTAAAATTATCTCAGAGAACTCCCTTACTTCCCCCAAATTCCAATAGATCAAGTTTTTCTTTTATTTGCTTATGTTTTGGGGAACAAAGAATACATCATTGTTTCTTTGCTCATCAGAAGAAGAAGTTGGATTCATTTTAGAGGTAGTTGGATATAAATGTGTATCTTTCAATATCAGCATCACCATTGGAGAATCAAGATACTCAGAGTATGAGAGCCCCACAGCAATGAAACTGACTGAATGAATCTCACACTTTCTAGGCTTCGTCTAGGTCGTATGCAGACTGAGACGACGTACCCCACACCATTAAATTACAATAAATCATAATTTCCTCCCCTTTCCTTCCTTCCTCTCCCTTTGTTCATTTCTTCCTTCCTTCTTCTAGAGCAGGGGTGTTTCCCAGGCACATTTGAATTAATTGCATATATGAGTCAGGTCCAGTGAGTTTTATCATAAATATACATCAAATATAAAAAGACCAAGAAGAACTAATCTTTGACACATCACCTAAACCTTCAAAGTTCTCCTGCATTTCTGTAGCACCAGCCAGCTTTTCACCTCCTCTCTTTCTCAAGTGGAAAGTCTCTAAGATGGAAAGATTTCATTCCATCGATATAATCTTCACGTTTTTAGCTGGTGCATTTCTAGGTAGAATTAGCTAAGACTATAAGCTGGGGTGTTCGTACCATATTATGAGGGCTTTTCCTTGTTGCAGAATCATTATATAGAAAATTCTGGGGTGGCACCTGTGGCTCAGTGAGTAAGGCGCCGGCCCCATATACCGAGGGTGGTGGGTTCAAACCTGGCCCCGGCTAAACGGCAATAAAAAAATAGCCAAGTGTTGTGGTGGGCACCAGTAGTCCCAGCTACGTGGGAGGCTGAGGCAAGAGAATCACATAAGCACAACAGCTGGAGGTTGCTGTGAGCTGTGAAGCCACAGCACACTACCCAGGGCGACAAAGTGAGGCTCTGCCTCTAAAAAAAAAATAAATAAATGAATAAAATAAAATTCTGATATTACCGGTATCTCTTAAGTTTTCACCAAATAACACCAGGAAAAAATAAACAATGGTACGAAATTCACAAATTCACCCCCGACCTGTGCATACAGTATAATCTTTTATACACACTCAGAGCAAACAAGTGTCTTTATCCCAAGGCAAAGAACATTGTCTTTTACTGAATAATCAACCATGATTTTGAACTCATGAATGCCCTAAATCTTGTAACTGAATTGACAGTATTCTTCCTTTGTTTTGTCCAGTACAAAGTTCAATGTTGAATTTTGGGCCCATTTTCAGCAATTATGTCATGCAAAGTGGCATCCAAACCTCCTCTCTGAGCAATACCTCGCTATTTTACCCATATTTTCCCGTCATTTTATCTATTTGCTTCTATTGTGATATTTTAGATATTTCTCTAAGTCAGCCTTAAGCCCTATTTTGATCAGAGGAGAATTCAAAGAAGCAAAGAAACAAAAGCAGAAGTCATCAGAAATGATTAGGTATCTTTTTGAGGATACATGAAGTCAGTTCTTAATGAGCACCATAGATCACAGCACGCTACAAGGCCAGGGAGCTAAGATTTTTTCCTAATCAGAAAGTTTCTAACTGAATTATAGCCCAAATTTTTCCCTGGGGAACTTACCAGCTGGGGCTACAGTCATAAATGAGACAAACATGGTCTCCTATTAAAGTCTTGGGGATGAGATAGAAAAACAAAACAATCAAGAAATCAGACTAACCTGTGATGTGAGCTGCAGGCGAACAAGCTAAACACAAGAGGGCCAAGCCAGCACGATGACCAAAGTTTCTGAGAGTGTGTGTGTGTGTTTGTGTTTGAACCCAGATCTGGTGTTTAGGATGAGACTTGCCAGTGATTCACAGCTATGGAGTCAACAGTGTTAAGTCAGAAAAGAGAGAATGAGAATGACCCAGATCTCCTGTGAATTTCTGGAAATTGTGGCGAACGATGATGTTAAAAGACATGGGATTTACCAACAAGCCCTCTCTCCCTTCCTTCAGCTTCCATGAACACACATGTGGATCATACGCTGAAGCGTTACGTGTCTGGGAATGTCTGTCCTCACACAAACACAGCTGTGTCTTCAGGACTGACGACATCATTCCCCAGGAAATGGACATCTGTTTCCATTCCCTCTCCTGTTTGTTTCCCTTTACAGACAGTGAACTCTTCTAGGCAATAGCAATTTGGATTGGAGGAAATTCTTACCAACAAAACCCGAGACCTGATTTTAGCATAAGAACTGGTACAGGAATGTCCAAGTGTGTATGTTTGTATACATTTACTATATCCAATATATCCAAATAAAGACGCCTGAGTATTTATTAACAGGATTCCTAAGTGGGAGAATTTTCGTCTCATTTTTCAAAATCTGTGCAGTGGAAGACAGCTGGCCAAACATTTGAACCTATCACTTCCAATTTGAGCTCAATAAATAAACATAAAAGAATCCTCTCCAAGTGCGTCTCGATAAAACTATCTTTCTCAAAATACTCTCAGGTTTCAAAGACTTTTTGTCTAAATGCATTCTTCTGCCTGGATAATTTTCTTCATTCTGTTTGGGCCAAGTCATTCAGAGGCATGACTGTGATTCTTTCAAATGACAGCAGCACTACAATCGGGGTCTCATCATTCTAAGCAATTCTCCCCATTTTTGAGAGAGGCAGCGAGGCAGAGCATCCACAGAGAGGCACATTTAGCCACATGTCCCCAAGTTCCCATACTCAGGCTGGAATCCACCCTATTACCTATGAGGCAGTGTTATAAATGAAGCCTTTTTGAGTATATTTCACAGGGCTTTGGGAATGTGAGAGTGGGGATAGGATGATCGTTTGTAGTGTTTATTTAATGGAGTCTGGAGAGAACCCCATAAACCACAGATAATTGAAGAGGACCAACTTGATCATCGCAAACTCTTCCTACCTGCCTCTTTGGAAATCTGCGTGAAGGACTCCACACCTTTCTCTCCATAGCTTCCTTCAGATGCGAGAGTAGACACGTAATTCCAGCCAAGGGCCTTGACGATGTCCACCATGGCCTGGGCTTGGAAGGAATCAGGGGGCACCACTCGGGAGAAGAAGTCATAGCGCCGGTCGTCACTCAGCTCAGGTGCAGTTGACGCGTAACTGATCTGGGGTATCTACAGAGACGGGAAAGCACCACATGAGAATCACCATCAGGATGTAAGAGACACGTTTACGCTTGTGACAATCACTCAAAACACAGGGCTTCAGCAGCAAAGGGGACGTGTGTTTTGCCAAAACTCGCCCTGTAATTGTTTTCCACTTAAATGCAACCATCTGCTTCTTAGTACAAGCGTATTGTCTTTGCGGCTTGCCTTTTATTTTCTCGGCTTAGGGAGAGGAAATGAGGAGGTCACCGTTAGAATTACAGGGTCTGGGTCATGCTTGTTTGGAAGAAAAGGATTCATAAGCATTCTAACAAACATTGCATATTATGCTTTACTTCTCATAAACCCAGAAATAAAAACACAACAGCCTAACTGAACTGTATAGAGAAATTGGTTGAAGTGGCGCAGCTTGCAAGTATTGGGGAACGTCACCAACCATCCTACAAGGATAGACTGCTGGTGGCCTGCAAGGAAATAGCTAAGGAAGTTGCATCATTATCTAATTATTCTTCACAAGAATGTTATAGAGGAGCTTCTCTGTACACTCTTAGCTCCAGACAAGTGGGTTCTCCTTCACCAAAGCCTTCTCCAAAGCCTTCACTCCTTCCCCAAAGCCTTCACTCCAGACAAGTGGGTTCTCCTTCCCCAAAGCCTTCACTCTTATCTTTGGGGGCCTCCTGTGAAATGTTCCAAGTCCCATTTAGGATTCCGGTTATGAGCTGGCAGTCCTGTCTGGGTGAATACCACAAGAGCCTCTGATTCCCAGCTTTTCCCTTTCAGGACCTCCTGGCTCTTTACCCTACATGGCATTAAGCAGATGTCCGAAGGAGCTCTAGCACTTATACCTATGGTGGTCATCCTAGGGCCCCCACAGAAAGACTCTAAACAATAATGGAATTACTCCCTTTAGCGAGTATGGTATTTATTTCTTAAGAGCATGTGAGATAAGGGTACCGGAGTAGCCTGACACATTGATTTTATTTAAATCAAAAGGTATATGGAAAAGTTGCAAAAAAAAAAATAAAGTTTGCCTGGGGTGTAACATTCAGCCCTGGGTAGTCACAGAGCAGACTAGGTTAGGACCCAACTTCAGGACCGTTATTCTAGTTACCCCAGCAAAGCACTGAGCGATCTCCACCCACCACCAACATGCACCTCTTCCACCTTACTTTAGAAAGCAATACACAATGATTGGTACAATTTACTTACATCAATGAATGATCAATTCAGTAAAATTCTGCTTGCAGACTCTCCCAGAACACATCCCTGTTTAATCACACTGGTTTCTCTGGGAACTAACAGTCACTTTTGGTCTTTGCTCAGACAAAACCCAACTGTCCAATTTGGTCCAAATGCGCCAAAGTTGTACTCAAGTTGACTCCTTGAGCCTTAAAAATCCTACTTATGG
The DNA here is from genome assembly GCA_963575145.1 of Galago senegalensis. Taxonomy (NCBI): domain Eukaryota; kingdom Metazoa; phylum Chordata; class Mammalia; order Primates; family Galagidae; genus Galago; species Galago senegalensis. The sequence goes on from CAUYTI010129272.1 coordinate 29,125, forward strand.
TTATCCGGTTTATCTCTTTCCTGTGCATTCTGCCTAAAGTGTACCCATATGCCATTGTTGGGGGCTGGCTACCACCTCTGTAAGGATCATTTCTCCCCCAGGTCAGCATTAGAGTTAAGTCACATGGCCCCAGTGTGGCCCCCAGAGTCAGGCTGTCTGCCCACGTTGCAATTCTGCTGTATGACCAGAGGAGGGCAGGCTTTGTGTCCCTGACCCACAGCCCAAAGCCTTGGTGAGAAAGCCTGTGTGCCTGTGGGTGGGTCTTTGCCTGAGCAACTCTTCAACCACAGGGTAGTCAAGCATAGTGGAACTACAGGGGATTTGGTATCGACACGTCTGGGATCAAAGGTTGGTATCTGCAGTTGTTCTGGGAAGCAGAGATAAGGAGTGTGCGTTCTTAGCATGATGCCTGGAACAGAGTGAATGTTTAATACCTGGAGTAATAATAATCCAAATGAAAATAGTCTGTTTTCCTTATTACAGTGAGCCATTCCCCACACTTGCCTTCCCAAGTTTGCTGTGACATATTCTCCTTGTCCAAAGGCAAGAAAATATATTTACATATTCCTATCATTGTTGCTCTAGAGGTAATATCTGCTCTAGACAGTCAACTCTTTATTAAGTTTTATATTCATTGCCTTACCTAATCATCAGCAAATACTCTATGCTATATGATACTACATTAAACCATATTATGCTATTAGTAACTTGTTTTACAAAACAGGAGATTGAAGCTTGGAAGCAGAACACGACCTCACCTCAGGTCACGGAGCTCTAAAACAGAGGTTGCTATTCACATCCAAAACTGTCCAAGGCAAATGTCCAAACTCTTGCTTACAAAAATGGCTTTGCTGAATTGTTGCTAAAATATTCTAAAAATAAGCATAAAGCAAGAAAAGCCAGTAGATTGTTGAAATCCAGGCCAATTTCTATGCACAGCACTGACTACAGAGCAACTGAAAGTTGTTTCACTGGTCACTCTCAGACTTCTGCTCAGTTTATTTAAATGCCTTGGAAAAGCTTTTGTAAATATCTTGATAGAGTTACCTATGTGTCATTTGTAGTTTGGAGGTTATAAGTTTGGGTAAAGAAAATAGCAACTGTATACAGGCTTTGGGCAGAAAAAAAGAGAGAGAGAGAGAGAAGGAGGGGGAGAGGCGAGGCTTTCCCTCCTAAGAAATAAAAAGAAAGAAGCCAAGCATGTCGATACATTTCCATCAATTTCAACTTGTGGAATTATTATAAAAGCTTCATGCTGTTGCACAGATGTCTTTCCTGCCAAAATCCCTTTCTGCCTCTGAACGAGCCTTAATAAAGATACACCCTGCCCTCTACTTAAATTTGCATTCATGCAGGTGCCATAAAAATCTCTGACTTGTGAAGTGCCCCCAATGCAAATGCATTTCTAAACTGTGCCCCCAATTTTAGAAGCAAAAATCTTGGGGAAACAGGTTTCTTCCCTCATTACCACTCACCCTTCAAAAATGATTGCTATCTGTGATCTATCCCTGCCAGTGTAAATAAAAAATATCTCCTGGTTTAAGATCCCTATCTTTCTTCAGGCTCATGTACACATCCTCTATCCAATGATACTTATTTCTACACTATGCATATAATGATGCAAGAATAAGGAATGAAAGACCAAATGGATTTTTATTTTTTTGTGATAAAAACATGGCTTTATAAGAATGTCTCTTCTAGCAATAGAGACGAAGGACTGGAAGAATTTATGTACCCTATCGAATACGATGTTGCCTGTTTTTTAGCTCTTACGTATCAGATTCGGTTACTTGTTTTCAAAGGAATGTTTATGCCCATATAGTAACTATTTTGAGATGTGTGTTACAACTTACCAAATGATTATTAGTCATCTGTAGTGATTAATTTCCCTACTCCTTTAGCTATCAAGCTAAACTCTCTCTTGCTGCTCCTGAAACCCTCCTCTCTTGTTGGTCTTCTATGGAAATAGAGAATTGATCTTTTGATAAAGACAATTTCGTGTCATAACACTTCCTCTATGTAAAAATAGATATTCCATTTCTTCTTCAGCCTTCTTCCTCCAATTCAGACAACTGGAACACTTTTAATCTTTGTTATAGAACAAAATTGTCATTTTATTGTCCTTTTCATTAAGAGTTATCTATCACACAAGAATGGTTTCGTTAATCATGACTATCAGTAGGCTTAGAAAGATCTGTAACATGCTCTTTATGGAATAAGTTTATGCTTTTTCTTCGACAATTAAACACATTATTTATGAAAAATGAAGAGAAACAAAAACAGGAAAAACAATTAATTTTAATGCCTCAATGCTTGTTGACATTTTATCTCTTTATTGTCCTTATGTGTATTTAGGTATGCACACATATATTATTAATTATTAAAATATGAATCTTAGTATCTTTTTTCCTTACACCTCCTCCTTTCTTTTCTTTCTCTCTTTCTTCCTGGTTCATAACATAGTAATATGGTAGAACCTCCATAGCTGACCACCTCCCTGCATTGACCGTCTTCATAAATGGATCTAATTTTCACAGACTGGACATGCACCTTGTGTACGTGTCATTCAGTACAGTTGGCCTAGGTCCTTCTATCGACCATCTCCATATGTTGACCAGTTTGTTACCATCCCTTGGGCAACTTGCTTCTATTCTATTGTATGAACACTTAACCTAACCTAAACCAAACCTTCTTCATTTAAAATTTTCACTATCATTAGAAGTAAAAATGAAATTCTCAGCACCAGTTCAATTCTTTGTATACATCCATTGAGGATTTTCTTAGAACAATGTTTAAGTCCCTCCCCCTTAAAGTGACAGAAATATTTTGAGGTGTACGTGTAAATCGTTGTCAACTGGAGATTATTTTGGGTCTTTATTCAAGGAAGAACACCAATCTATATGTTTTCCTCCCAAATGGATAACTACTTGTCCCAGCACCATTTGTTAAATAACTATTCATTTTTTTTTATTATTATTATTATTTTATTAAATGATAGCTGTGTACATTAATGCAAACATGGGGTACAGTGTAGTGTCTTCACACACATTTTGACATACTTTCATCAAGCTGGTTCACATAAATTTCATGTTATTTGCAT
>CAUYTI010129275.1:0-14815 GCA_963575145.1 Galago senegalensis
CTGACAAAGGTTCCCTTGTGGGACAAACTCCAGTCAGGCTCCTCTGAACTGTCATCTCCACGAGGCTCTGACTTCTGTGTTCATCTCTGCATTGTCCAGTTTTGAGTCAGTTTAGCCACAGTCCTTCAGGCTTCCCACCTGATCACCGTCAATATCTGACTGGATTCCTCATCCTCCGTCATCTCCCAGAACCCCCCTTACCCCTGACGCAAAGCCAGTGCTGTGGTCCCTACACCAATTGCCATCATCCTGGTAAAATCTGCCTTACTGCACTTTACCAAGCTCCATGGGTAATGCTTTCTTTAGGAGTACCACGCTTGCTTATAGAGTACAAAGATGAGTAAAACAGAACCACTTGTTTCGAGAAGCTTATGTTCTCCCGGGCACCATGAGCACAATTGATAGCCCATGACAAGACACGTGCGCAGGGGAGGAAGAGGGTCAGGAGGATTTAGGGTTCAGTGGAGACTGCTGGAGATGTGCCCATGAGGAGTCTCGAGGGAGGGAGAACGCTGAGGACACGGAGGGGGCGGGGAGATGGGACAGGAAACTGCATTAACAAGGCATCGGTACAAACGAGTGGCTCTCAGCCCACAAAGCCAGACTTCCCCGTAAAACGCGTTCATTTCCTTTCCACAACCTCTTACTTCAAAGCCAGAGGGACCATTGTGGAAATGAGGATCTGTTTCTTTCCCTAAGATCCTGAGACAACTGAGCACCTACCCAGTGTCTAAGGTCAATTCTTTCCTAGGACGATGTTTCAGGGCAGGAAACCTACACAGTTCGCCGACTCTGCCCTCAGCTTCTGATCCGCTCTCCTCTCTGATCAGAGGCTCTAGCTCTATAACCTCAGCCCGGGGTAGTGTTAGGATTACAGTGGAGCTTTGACCTTCAGATCATCTCAGTGGCATTTAAAAACAAAGTTCTGTTTCTTGGGATCTTAAGATGTTCAGAGTTTGAATAATGTTTGTGTATGTTTCCTAATAGAGAAAATTACTGCACCTCTTTCTTGAATTCCATGGAACTATCTTTCAGTAAAAATAATTGGTGATGTTATCTGTGTCTTTTTAAGGGACGTGGCGTCCTTCTCTGGACTCTACTGTTTTCTTTGGAAATGCTGCTGTCTGAGGACAGCGCCCAGGGCAGCAGGCTAAGTGTGGCAGGAAGTTGGTCTCTCTGGCTGGCAGCTTTACTCTGATAAGCATTAAAGACAAGAATTCCTGCTGGGCCACAGTCAAGTCTTCCTGCTTCTGCAATATTCACTAAGAGTTCCCTTTTCCAGTGCTTGGCTGGGTGTGGTCAGTGGGCTGGAGGGCACATGTAATGTCAGGTATGGTTCTTCGCAGATAGCATATTCTCAAAAGCAGTTTGTCAGGTGATGTAATGAATGATGAGTGACGGACTCTGACCAGCAGGCTGCAGAGTGTCCCTGTATCTTCTGCAGCTTCTTGGCAGGTGTTTCTGCTTCTGCCCTGGTCCCCCTGCAACTCATCCTCAATAAGAGCTGCTGGGATCCTGTTAAAGCAGATGCCAGATCATCAGAGCCCGACTTTCTTTGGATTAAATCCTCCCTGGCTTCCTATTTCTCAGAGTTAAAAGGAGGTGTTACTGCCCAAGGGCAATTCACTGAGGACCCCAGGCAATAGCCTTTATTAGCAGAGCTAGGGAGGCTAGGGAGGGGACATGGAGCTGTTACAGGTATCTGAGGAGATCTGAGCAGGGTATCAAGTTCGGCCATAGCCAGGATTCAATTAACAAAAGGAGCCAAGAAGCCTCAAGAGAGAGAATTCAAAACAGGGGAGAGAAAACTTAGGAATCTAAGTTTAGATCTAAGAACTGTGCCACTGTTACGTGGAGGTGACTGCACACGCCTGCCCTTTCACGCTGTCCTTCAATGTGATCCCCTGAACTTACAGGCCTGTGGGTGGGAAGACTCAGTACGGGAGCCAAGTGGTCACAAATGGTCTATTTCACTATAAACTTAGTTGGACCCAAAGATGGCAAAGTATTAGGGTTTCTACCAAACTCAAAATGATCTCAGTGAATACTGCCTTAGAGATCATACAAAGTTTACCCCATGGAAGTGGCAAAAAGAGGAGATAAAGGGATAGCTCAGATGCAGATTTCTTTTAGGGATGATCTCAAAATGGCAGGTGGTGGTTACGGCACAAAAAAAGAAAAGAGAAGTCTCTTAAAGATTACTTTTAAAACAGTGGTTGGGATTTTCTGGAGAGCACTTAAAAATCCCATGCCTAGACTTCACTCTATGTCAATTAAATCACATTCTCTGGAGCTGGGACCTGGACGACAGTATTACATTCAAACAAAGAAGAACTGCCCAGGCCATTTTAACATGCAGGCAGGTGTGAGAATCACTGCTTGAGAACAATATCCTGAGGGGTTACTTTGTGGAGATTATAAGCACATACCTATATTTAAATAGAAAAAAAGAGGGCTCTCCTGCACGGGTGTTTTCCAGGACTTGAGATAAAATCTCTCCTGACAGTCACATCCATGTTCAGAAAGTGCTGAGTCTACGTGACTTAAGAGGTGAAGGTGATGTGTCGACTTGTCCGGGCCGTGGGATGTTCCGATTTTTGGTCAAATGTTATTCTGGGGGTTCTGTGAGGATGTTCTTGGGTGAAACGAAGGTTTAAATAGGCAGAGCTTAACATTAGGTTACGTTCACATTTTAATCAGTAGCGCAACGCAGGGACTCTCCATAATGTGGATGGGCCTTACCCAACCAGTTAGAAACTTGAAGAGAACAAGCTGGGCTCTCTCCTGGGTAAGAGACGATTCTTTCACTGACTACATTCTGATTTCATCTGAAATATTGGCTCCTCTTGTCCTCAAAATGGAACATTGGCCCACTCTGCAGATTTTGGATCTGCCAGATTCTGTAACCGTGTGGGCCATCTCTCTCTCTCTCTCTGTCTCCTACACACACACCCATTAATTCTGTTTCCAAAGTTCACCTTGAATTTTGATCAAGGTCTCAAAATCCTTCATGTCCCCTGCCTTCACTACTAAGCCCTGCCAAGGTGCTGCTGTCCCTCACTGCAGGAAATCTAGCAAGTTTACATATCTGTTGGTTTTTCTGGTGCACTTTTAGGGAGCTGACAGTTGACAATTCGTGTCCACTTTTTACAATACTCAGCTGAAGTGTCATTTCCCTTGGTAAGCCTGAGATGTCCCTGCAGTCCCTGCCCGGGTACAGCTAATGCTCCCCTCCTGGGCCCCACGCTCCCTGCACACAGTCACCACCTGCCTCGCTCAGGACTGCAATCCTGCTGGGAGACTTCTTGTCTCCCTTCTAGGCTGGGAGTCCCTCAGGGTAGTGAACGTGACCTTCATCTTTATATGCTGTTAGCAATGCCTTGAAGAGAAAGTAAGTGCCCAGTTGGTGCAGAATTGATTGTTGACTTCTGTACTGAATCTATGAATAAATAAGCAACCAGGAGCAGGCAGAGAGGCGTGCGGTAAGGAGACCAGACGGAAGGTCATTGTCACAGTTTATCAATGAGGTCGTGAAGTCAGGTGAATAGAAATGAGGAACCTCCTTTGAGGTGAATTAAACAGGGAAAGTGCAAGCACCACTGGGAAAATCCCAAGGACTAATTGACGGTAAACACCAGCCTCATATTTCCATCAGTGGTTTCTAACCTTGGCTGCAGGTCAGCATCAGCGAGGTGCTGACACAGATCCAGCCTCTGTCTGGCACCACCTCACCTTCCCCCCCCCCCACTGGCCCTTCCTTCCTTTCACTTATTTATTATTATTATTATTTTACTGACAAATGCTAATTGTATTCATTTCACCTCCCTGTTCTGATTTAATTTGATCTGTTGTGGAACAGCATGTTAAATGTGTTCCCAAAACAATCAAGGCAGGGAGTCCCTGGTTTAAATGCTCAGTGGTGCTGTCCTCTGGCCGCTCCTCTGACACTCCCTGAGCTGAGAGAGGAGCCTCGGAGGCACCGGCAGTCACAGCACCGGGAGATCAGGTGGTTAAAAAGTATATTCAGTATGATCAACATCTTTCTTTTTAATTTGGAAAAAGAAAAACACTCTTCTTGTTTGCATAACTCAAATTAAGAAAAGTAAATACTGGCAGGAAAACAGAACCCTGCAATTTGCAGCGGAAGTGGCTTCTTTGGGGAATTTTTAGAGAGTTTTTCTACAGGAGGAGCCTGAAATCTGAGTGTTTATCAAAAGGCAACATGTGTTTGGGATGGGAAGACACTGCTTTTCCCTCGAGTTAGAAATGTGCGCGTGTGCGCCTCTCTTTCTCCTCTCTGCTTCTCCAGCAGCCTGTCCCTGCCCTCATCACTGTGTAGAAATGTTTGTTTCACCTTTCACTTCCATTCATCAGTTTGTAAGCCCTTAACGAGGTGCAGAACTATAATGTAAATCGTTACTCTTGCACTTAGAAGCCAGTGGCGCTCTGGAGGGACTGACTGCAGGAACCAGGTGGAGGGAGGAATGAGTCATCGATGCCTCTTGGGTGAGAACACCAAGCAAGTGACGTCACAGGGCTGAGCTCAGGTTGGAGCAGGACCAGATGGGTACTCAAGGATAGTGACCCCTGACCCTGCAGCTGCCCTTCACCCCAGCCGGTTGCTCTGCATATGTGGCCTATCAGCCACAATCAACAGACCAAAGGATGAGGCCTGGACATGGTGGTCACCAGCACCAGGAGTATCAGGGACAATGCCACATATCTGCTCCTCTGCAGACTAGAGAGCACATCTTTTCTTGCGGGAGAGTTGTGAGGATTCAATGAACGTGTGAAACTGTATCGAAAGAATTGGAAACCTTGTTACTAACTGCGTGGAAAGAGAGCCGGCTCCCTGCAATGTGGAGAGCTCAGCGGACGCGTCTTGGATACACTGGGAGAGGCGTTGGGCTAGCTGGACTTGAAGGCTCTATCCCATCCTGAAATTCTATTATTTTAGGTTCTTGAACGTGTATTTTTTTTTTACTTAAACTTTTTTTGGTAAATGGGACATAATAATGATAGAAATGTATGGGATACGGTGTGATGTCGGAATGTGTGTGTACATTGGATAATGATCAAATCTGGGTAATTACTATTTTGTCACCTTAAATATTTATCATTTTATTGTGGTGATAACATTCAAAATCATCCCTTCTAGCTATCTTGAAATATAGACTATATTGTTTGCTATTATTGCTATATAGACTATAATTTGCTATTATTTTAACTTCTCGCAAAGATAAAGAAGCTAAGGTACAGAAAGATAAAGGAAAAGAGATTTGCCAATTCTGCCCATGGCCACCCCTTATGCACCTTTTTCAGATTCAGCGGAATCTGTAATACCCACAGTCAGCGGCGCCACTGGCCCTTTGTATCCCGGCCTCTCAGCACAGATTATACTACCCTGGCCAGGGCTACTGCTGTGAGTGTTGTTTTAAAAAGTTCTTCACGCTCTGTGTTTTGCTGGGAATGAGCAGGAGGATTGAGTATGGTGGGGAAACTGGGGGTGGTGCTGGAGAGAACGTCTCAGGGTGTCGCCTTGGGCAGCGGGGGCTAACCCGATGTCACTCTGTGTCTATGGAGACCCCAGAAAGGGAGAAATAGTCGAGACAGGAGGGAGGATGAGGACGCGTTTATATGTCTCAGGTGTTCTCAGAACTGGCCCTGCATCTAATTATAATCCTACATCGTGGCTTCCCAGTGAAGTTGGTGAACATTTGTGGAAAGCGTAACAAGATGCTTCTCCCTGTCCCCACGGTCCCCACTGACTCCTTAAAGCAGGCTCTGTCTCCAGCTCCTTCCCACAGTCCTTACCCTGATGGAGAAGGCGGAGAGAGTTGAAAGGTCTTTTCTCACTGGGACCGTGAAGTGCTCATTTGCAGAATTTATGGGAAGGAAGATTCTCTGTTTTTAGTCTCTTCTGATGCATGTATTTCCATTTACTGACCTTTTAAAAAAATGACCTTTCAAAAGCAATTATTCCTTGGGAATGGGAAGTAATAGAGACAACAAATTTTTTTTACTATATTATGTCTCAAAATTGACCTCATAGTCATGCCTCAAAAGACTGTCCTATGACGGTTCCCTCCACCTGGGAGAAGGGTGGCCCCAGAATGCCTTGCACAGTGCTCCTGAGCCAGGGCTGCCTTCCGTCTCATGTCCTCCAGGATGTGTTCATGGTGGGGCTGGCATTTTAGCTTCGTGTTTTAAAACCCTTTAAAGTGCTTTCTCATCCATGACTTGCCTTTCACTCTGAAGATGACTTCGTGAGTCACATCAGGAGGGCAAGACTTAGGTTCGTTCGTGGCGTTACTGGGGTAACTCTGGGAAACTTTCTGATCAGAGTGGAGCCTGGCAGCAGAACCCCATGTTTGGAACTTCAGACTGTGAGTCTGCATGTCTGCGAGTGTGACGACCTTACCACCTCGTGGGGGACCCACCAGTGTTCATCTTCTGTCTTTTAAAAGGACCCCTCAGCTTTGTCCTACAGATTTGATTTACCTGGGGCTGGAGAACGAAAAGGTAGACATTGTTGAAAGCCCTCAGCCAGTTTTGATTCATAGCAGGTTTGGTGACTACTGTTGGAATAGTTAATGGCCCTTTTCCTGAGAGACGTCTCATTCACAGACTGTTGTAAATACTCACACGCTCTGTGCACTGTGTGAACCTGGAATGTTTTTTTTTTCTTTGTCCTTTACTGAGAAGTCACTATAATGTGCTTCTTGGTGGCCAATATTCAATAGGACATGCTGGGCTTTAATTTCTAACTCAAGTACATGGAGGTTCACTGTGTTATGTGTTTAATAGGTAACTGAAGTCACAGGGCAGTATTGTGGGAAAGACATGTGCTGATATAATCGAGAGTTATTAAACATGAGAAATTAATTTACTGAGGCTCTGTAAATTTCCTTTATCAACATCACACTTTTCATATTGCATATTTGGGCCATGAAAAACCTTTAACCTGGTTCACTTATATATATTAGAATTGGCCAAATTGTTTGGTGGAGTAGAATCTGAAAAAAGAGACCTTAGGTCCTGGCTCAGACCCCAGTTTTGCTGAGAAACCCTCCTCCTCCTTCTGACACTCCAGTTGCTCTCACTGTGTTGTGAGCACGCTCTTCATGCCTTCCGAATAGAACTCCCACCTTCCCTGGGACCCGTTCCCACCTCTGACGCCTCTGCAGGACTGAGCACTCAGAGGCAGTGACCCTGTCACTTACTTCTGTATTTTCTGTGGATCCCAGCTCAGTCCCCTCAGATAGTCATTTAACATTTAGTGACTCTTTCAGCAGGCGCGGTGGCTGACTCCCTGACGTCAACCCCACTGTGGGGGATCAGTGTGGTCACAGTGACCCCATCCTTCCTTGACAGAGCATTTGCAGACTGGCCTGTCTTACACAGTAGAGCAGGTGTGAGGAGAGGTTTCCTTGAGGTTCTCTACAAAGACCTAGAGTAGATGTGAACAAGGAACCACTCCGATGCATGTTTGTGGGCAGACAGCTCATGACCCTGAGGAGAAAAGCCATCGGACACTGTTGCCTGGTGGGTGAGGAGCAAGGATCCACAAGTATTCCCCAGTGAGGGCTACGACGTGTGAACACCGGGAGGGGAGCTTGAAGATGGTCACGGAGCTACAACAGGCTCAGCAGGGTGGTGGTGAAGAGAGGGAAGCTGGGGGCTTCGGACTTTGCTCACACCAGCGCAGGGGCTGGAGTCTCAGAGTCAGGTCAAGATGTGTGCTGGACATGCCGTTAAAAAGGAGGAGCTTGTGGAGTGATTGATTCTGAGTCTCCCAGTCTAATTTTGAGAAAACTAAGAAGCCAAGAGGTGAGATATAACTTAGCTAAGGCCACATCTCAAAATCATAGCAGGGTTGGGAATAGACTGAAGATCAGATTTACAATGAAGTTCTGGTTTTCTGATGCTGTTTGCTCTGATTTGGTGGTTCTCAGTCTTGTTTGTAAGCTAGAATCATCTGAGAGTTGGTATAAACTGTGAAGGGCTGAGCTCCCACAAGAAATGCGATTAAAGTGGTTTGGGACAGAGACTGGGTGAGAGTATAATTTAAAGGCTTCCAGGAGATTCTTCTGTATAGCTAGGTGCAGAGCCTTGATACAGTTTGAATGTTGGTCTCCTTTAAAACTCAGCTGACATTTAACTGCCTCTGTAAAAGTATTACCAGGTGATGACGCCACAAGGGCTCTGCCCTGGTGAGTCAATCAATGTCACTGACACGGGAGTGAGTTCCTCATGGAGCCATGAGTTCAGCCTCCCTTTGTCCCTCTCTCACCCTCTCTTTACCCATCTACCATGGAATGAGGCAGAAGAGGCCCTTGTCAGGTGCCAACCCCTCAGTCTTGAGTTTCCCAGCCTTGAGAACCATGGGGCAATACACGTCTCTTTCTTACACATGACGTAGTTTCAGGCATTCTGGTGTAGCAGTGCAAAATGAACAGCAGGTCCCTTGACTAAATTGTAAGCTTTTGTATCAGATGCAGTATAGCTAATACATAATTTCTGGGGGGTTTGTATTTCTAAGACAGAGAAAAAGATTTATTTCTGAGTCTGTGTGTTGCGACGCCGTTTAGCCCACTCTGCCTTAACGTAGTCCTGCAAGTGGAAGAGTCTGGCTCTCGAGGAGTTTGGGGGTTAGAAGCCATTTCTCCCCTGCAGGGAGTGGCAGTAATAGATAATTTTAAAAAGTACTCCAAGTGATTCTCCTGGATCTCTCTCCCCTGTGTTGCCCCAACTTGGGAACCGCTGCTCCAGTGCACATAAAATGACACGGCAGGTCAGCTGACTCAATATTTCTCTAAGGCTGCCTTATCGATCGTTACTTTATTATGGGTATACAACCACCAGTTCAATATCAGTGTATGAGGCTGAAGGGACAGATCTCTGTGGAGATCATTAATCTTCACAGACTCACTAACCATGACCTCGACTGGGCTCCTCCTAACCTAGTCGCTCCACCGTCAGCATCCTGCACACGTGTCCTGTCACACGAGGAACCAAAAGGTAACCAACGCTTGTCCCTGCCAGCTCCACCCCCATCCTCACTGCCACGTGCCAGGCTAGAGGTCAATGTTATTCTTACTCAACAAGACAACCCAGCCAGATTTGGCTCACACAAAGACACCTGTCAATTCTGGAATAGACGAAAACGGTTCCTACAGGGCAAAGTCAGAATGTTTACCCATCTGTAAATACAGAAGCGCTGGCTTCACCCATGAAACCCTGAGCACAGGAAAGCTACTGATCCCAGGTACGTGCTTCTAGTATTACTTTAAATTCTTCTTCTTTTTTTTTTTAATGCAGTTTTTGGCCAGGCTGGGTTTGAACCCGCCACCTCCGGCATATGGGGCCAGCGCCCTACTCCTTTGAGCCACAGGTGCCGCCTACTTTAAACTCTTTCTTCCTCCTTCCTTGATTTTCTCTTTTCATCCCCCTTCCCTCCCTCTTTTATCTATTTTAAATTTTATTTTTACTTTAATTGAATATAATTTGCTTTTTGAGACAGAGTCTCGCCCTGTTGCCTAGGCTAGAGTGCAGAGGCATCACCACAGCTCACAGCAACCTCATACTCCTGGGCTCAAGCGATCCTCCTGCCTCAGCCTCCTGAGTAGCTGGGACTACAGCTGTGCACCACCATGCCAGCTAATATTTCTATTTTTTGTAGCGATGGGGATCTCATTCTTGCTCATGTGGGTCTTGAACTCCTGGCCTCAAATAATCCTCCCTCCCCTGCCTCCCTCCCAGAGTGCTGGGATTACCGTGTGAGCTTTCATACCTGGCTTTATTTTTGCTTTTAAGAATCAGGCTTGCATCTCTCACGTGTACCATACTTTTCATCATGTTCCCTGGCTGGCTTCCGGATCTTTAATTTGGAATATAAAAGCTTCCCTTCCCTCTGTTAAATAATTATCCCGAGATCATTTCTGCACAGTATTCCACGTCCACCAGCTATATGGATTTGACACGGCACTGCTTCCAGCCATAGCTTCAGATTTCCTTGATAATCTTGTTGCCCTACCGGCTGCAATCTTGACTTCAAGTTCACCTATCCTGACTGCCATCACTCATGTTACTTATAAAGAATGAGTACTTTAGGATTGAACAGGAAATACCTTATTCCTGAGATAAAGGACATAAGAGGCTCCCAAAGCAGGCTTGGTGGGTTTCAGAGAGAATAGATAGAAAAGAAAATGAAATCGGGACAATTATATGTGTTTTTACATCCCTTTAGTTTTCCAGAGTAATTTGAAATAAGACAAAAAAATGTCAATGTAATTTTTTTTTTGGCTGGGGCTGGGCTTGAACCTGCCATCCCGGCATATGGGGCCAATGCCCTATTCCTTGAGCCACAGGCACCACCCAAAAGGTCAATGTATTTTCCAAGAACTACATAGGATAAAAGCAATGTGATGTTTTAAGCCTGTCTAAAGGGTGTACTTTTATAAACTTATTTTTAAGTTTTGAAATAAACCCTTTATTTCTAGCACAATATTACAAGGTCTTTTCCTTCCTTCAGTTTTCTCCAAACAATACTATTGCCACCAATATTTTTTAGCAGTGGTTTAGAGCGAGTATTTCAGAAGAGACAGAGAAATCAACTTGCCTCTGAAACTTCACCCTTTGTCCTGGGGTTTTGCCTTCATGCTTGTGCAATCCTCTGATCTTCCACTCAGAAACACCGGTGGCTCCTAGGGAGTTAAAAATAAGAAAAAAGAAATCAGTTATAAAAATTGTAGTTTAAAAAAAAATTGTAGTTTATTTGAAAAAAATTAACATGCCTAAAATACATATACCCACACATTTCAGTTCATTTGGACATGACTTTGAAAGCCTAAATTTCAGGTCTCTGATACATGAGTGACCCTGACCCTCTGTAGTCCCCCCCACAACAGACGACTTCCTAAGGACCAGGGTTTACTCTACACACTGGAATTCGGATCTCTCACCATGTCCAGATGAAGACCCAAATGAGACATGTTATGTGTCATCTACCAAACAGGTGAGAACTGTTTTAGGACAATAGATGTGAAGGTGGTCCCCTGATATAGAGGCCAGAGTAAACTGCAGAGGTATAACAAACTTAATCTTGGGATGGTCCTGATTCCAGAGGTCTGGTGCTTACTAGGGCATTCAATAATCCATTAGCCAGATCGAAATCATCCAAATTCTTTGACACAAATAAATAGCATTGCATAATTTTTATATTTGCATTTTCCAAAATAATGCAAATTTTATTAGCTGAATTATTATTATTTCATTTTTAACTGTCAAGGAGAAAAGTTAAAATACTTGAGAAATATATAATACAGAACTTTGTCAAGATCTGGCACACTCTTCTTTTTGCTTACCTCGAAATAATTTTTTTTTTTTTGACCAGGGCTGGGTTTGAACCTGCCACCTCTGGTATATGGTGCCAGCACCCTACTCCTTGAGCCACAGGTGCCACCTGCTTTGAAATTAAGTTTAAGACACCAAGGGACAGAAAACAAGTTTTCTACTGTCTTCTTTCTACTCAATAAAGCATTAAACGGCGTTTAGACATCTTTTGCACTACTTCCCAGCCATCTACAGTAAGCTTCTGTATCAAATGCTTGGGAAGTTTTGGAATATCCAAAGTGAGGCAGCAGAGAGATGGGATTAGCCTGCAACCCATCATCCAGCTTGACTGGATGATGCTTTAAAAGAGAGTTGTCTTCCTCTCGTAACTTTCTTGGCATCTGAAATGCAAAGCCATTATGCGGCATCTGTTTGGGGCAGGAAGTGGACGCTAGTCTTCCTCTTATTTATTTCCCCTCTTGCTTTGTGGTTATGGATTCTCTGCAGCCAAGTTGGCAGGGGAGTGTAATACATTTCTAAACTTCTTATCTGCACGTGACGATGTGACCACATGCAGCCTGGGATGTGAGTGTGAGTGGAACTTCTACACAGTATTCTATCTTTTTAGAGACAAGGCCTTGCTCTGTTGCCCAGGCTGGATTGCTGTGGCATCGCCATACTTCACTGCAGCTGTGAACTCCTAACCTCGAGCGATCCTCCCACTTCAGCTTCTGAAAGTGCTGGGGTTCTAGGCCTGAGAAACTGGCCCTCGGCCCCTGCCCCACACCATATTCTTAAAGAAAGCCCTTTCCTTCCACTTCTCTTCCCCCGTTTCCATGGGCTGGGATGGTGGTGGGTCAGCTGAGACCACACAGGTGAGTAAAAAAACCTACAAGAAACTGTAAGAACAACAAACAAATGAACAAAAAGAGGGAATGACCCTGAGTTAGGAATGGCTTTGGTAGCAGAAGTCCTGCCTTAGATAGAAATAGGCAGCCTGGCGAGGATGATGATGGGATGCTATATATTATCATGGGAGAGAAATATTCCTATTTTGTTCAAGTTACTGTATTTTTTTGGGATCTCTTCATTGCCACAGCCCCACAGTAACGAAACCAACATAAACATGACTGCAATTTCTTTACCTCCTTTGAGGTCCAAAGGGAGGGGTTTCTTCCCACGCATGTTCCTAACTTAATAGAAACATTACAATGGTGAGGGAGCATAATTTTGGACATAAAATGTTCATTCAATTTTGTTGTATTGCATGTTTCCTTACCTTCCTTTACTTTTTTGGAACGTGTATAGATATATTCTTTTGGGGAAAACAGCTTCAGAGTGATACAATGAGAATATAGACATTGGCTAGACCATTTATAAAAATAGAACTCTGAACCACAACCTATAGTAATCTTCCTAAGAAATGATTCCCCTTATCTGTAGTAAACAGCCCTCGAAGACAGCCTGCAATAAATCAGACTTGCAGGAAGCCAGGTTGCTACCTCTAGTAGTGAGGAAGTTCAGCAATAACTTTTGTAACAATTGCCCCAAATTGCCCAAGATTTAATTAATAACTTCTTTAATATTTGTAGCTTCTTTAATTGTTATCACTACTTCTAATTTAGGACCCACAAGAGAAAGCCAAGTATGCATCCTTATCCAGTCATACCGGACATCTGCTTCTGCTTAGCCCCGCTTCCCCACACCGGCTGCCTGTGATCAGGGCACACCTGAAGCTTCCTCTTCCTTCCACTAACGCATTCCCATTCCTCTGCTTGCTTGCCTTTGAATCTTTTCCAAAACACTAGTGATGACAGTTGACTCCTTTGCTATAGCAAACTCTGAATAAATAAGCTTCTCTTGTTCTCATTATTTTTTAATTTCCATAAAAGACTTGCTTTTTGAACCAACCTCTAAAAACAATTTTTACAATTAATCCCATTTCTTTTTCAAGAAAGAGAAAATTTTGTAGGCCAAACTTACAAAAGCTCTGTTAAGAGAGATTCCAAGGGTTTCTGGAGCATCCTGGAAATTACTCCGGAAACTGTGGGATCCTTCTGAGTCCAGGTCTGACCACGCTTGCAGCTTCCAGCTCTTGAATCAGCAATGATGACAGAGAGCTTCCTGGAAGTATAATAGGGTCCTTCTGGTTTCCTGGTCGTGTTCACAAAGTTGCTGACCAGGTCAGCTTCACTCAAAAGTAACTTTACATTCATCAACTCTATGTCTCCAGATTTACAGACTATGTGTACATAGCACTAAGTCAAATGGGAATTTGGCATGGGTATGGTAAACTTGATCAATCTAGACAGACTGAGGTCTGGCAGAGGGTAAGGTAAAAAGGTGGGGAGGAAGTGGCAGAGAGTGGGGAACAAATTGCAGCTAGCGGCCAAACTGTGGCTAGGAACTTTTTCCTGGTGGGAACTACATAGTAAGAAATTCCTAGTGACTTTCACCTGAACTAGAGCTCATTAGCATAGCATGGGAGGAGCTTTCATGAAAGATTCTGGGGAAGACAACCGGGAAAGGGAAACTGTTAGATAGAAAGGGAAATTGTGACATCACCAACCTGTATGTAGCCTGGTATGTAGTCTGTTATGTAACCCTAACCAGTCAATCACTCCAAAATCAGGAATGACAACCAATCCTGCCAGGAGAAAGGCGGGACAAACTAGTGATCACAGACAGAGCAGCGCTCTCAGCCTTCTGGGTCTTTCTCTGTGGAAACCGGCCTGTCCCTCTCTCTCTGGTTTGTATTTTCTCTTTGTTTCATTTTATGTAGCTTCCTTCTTCATTTTCACTTCATGTAGGTTCTTTCTTTTTGCTTCCTCAACTGTATATGTGGGATTGCTCTGTGTCTGTGACCACTGGGCAGGACTCAGTACCAGGACTCACTCTTGACCCTGGTAACTGGGGGGCCAGGGGACATCCAGATGACCCTAAGAAGACAATAGGATAATTCAAACTCAAAATTGGCAGTCTTTTTAGTTGTTTGTTTGTTTGTTTATTTAGTTAGTTATTGTATTTGGCCTTTTATCTAACTAGTACCAATCTCTAGACTTGAGATTTTTTTTTGTTAGATGTGATAGTATTAACAGATGAATTATTTTGTGTTAATTATGTTCCTCTTTTTGACAGAATTTCAATGCTATTGTAAATATCACCACCACATCACTGCCACCATCATCATTCATCACTCCCTGACTGATATGCAAATCCAAGGACAGAAACTAATGTGGATGTGTTCTTGGTTGTGCTCTTGGGTGAAGAATGACCAGACAACACCTGAGGGAAGGGGAGGAGAGAGGAGGAGAGGGAGAGGAGGAGAGAGAGAGGGGAGAGAGAGGAGAGAGAGAGAGAGGGGAGAGAGAGGAGAGAGAGGAGAGAAGGAGAGAGGAGAGAAGGAGAGAGGAGGAGGGAGGGGGAGAGAGAGAGAGAGGAGAAGAGAGAGAGGAGAGAGAGAGGGGAGAGAGAGAGAGAG